>BMAO01025800.1:0-115791 GCA_019973975.1 Trichonephila clavata
TTCTTGACATTTTTAAAGTAACACGAGAAAAAAAAAGAAAAGAAAGCAAACAAATTCTAAGGGAACAGGAAAATTACAACTCCTGCAAAATTGGAATTCAGTTCGAATCCTACGGGGTAAAAAGGGTTCAATAAAATATACAGAAAAAAAAACTGAATGCTTGGAAGCCGAAATAAATGGGAAAATGTTGAGAAGCAAAATGTCCAGAAATATTCAAAAATTCGTGTAATTGAAAATTTTTAGGTCTCAAGGCTCTTTCGATTTCTGCTAAAACGAATCAGAGACTTTGAAGAAATATTTTTTTTTATTTTGATGGTTCGACGGTTTACAAATATTCAGGAACAAAAAAAAAAATAGTTGATTCAAATTTTGCATTTTTCGGAATTCTGCAAAGTGTTTCATTTTTTTTTATTTTTAACAATTTAAAAATACCACATATTTTTCCACATTATCTATATAAACATTTTTTTTGAAAAAGTAGTGTACCAGTAAAAGAAGATAAAAATCTGAATTTTTAATCATTCATTCCTATGACTATTTTAAGAAAAAGAAAGAACTTAAGAACTATTAAAAAATACATGTCCTCCATAACAAATAAATTTATATACATTTAAAAGGAAAATAAACTTCTAATATTATCTATCATTGCAACGTGTTATTCAATTCTAAAAAGACACTCACTGTAAAATTTTCTTCCATCATTTTATAATTAAATCAAAAGCACATAATATACAGAACAACACATAAAATCAAACGATAACGCGTTCCATACAGAAATCGATTTAATAAAAATAAATCGGTAAAAAAAATTATCGTTGCCATTGTCCCTGATGAAATAATGAATTACTTTTTTTAACTGAATTTTCAATAGCTTTTTTTAAAAATTTCTCCAGATAGGGAAGGGGTGCTTAAAATTCTATTTTGAATTAATTCTGAAGATTCTGGGGCACGAGTGTTCACAAAACTATCCACAGGAGCATCAAATGATTTTGCTGAGAAATGTGGTAAATTTTTCGAGATATAGCGAGTATCCAAATAAATGTATTTTTCAAGAAAATTTTGTTAACAATTATGTTTTGGAGATTCTATGACCTTGTTATGAATACTGTAAAATCTGTAATGTCTGGCTTATAACATTAAGAATAAAATAGGCAACAAAATTATTATACAAATTGCTTAGTTTTGAAATATCTTTATTTCATCGCATTCATCTTCTATCTCATTCGCAAACTTAAATACTTACTTTTTGTGCTTTAAAATCATATTGCGCTCATGCGCTACACTACATAATCTGGGGCATGCGCTAACAAATACAATCCAATGTTTTGAACGTGCAATTTTACAGTTTTACTGAATAGACTCATCACTATATTTTAAAAGAAACTGAAACATGAACACTTGACCAAAAGATTTTACATTGTTGGTCCTTTATCGTTTGAGAATAGTACAATTGTATGAAAATTAATAGAGCAATTTTATTTGTTAGGCTTAACTGCAACTACAGTAAAAATGTTTCAAATTAGCTTCGGACTGTTGCCAGTTTGGCAAAGAAAACAAGTTACAAATAAATTGTATCCAGATTTACAAGTATTATTATAAACATTACCAATTATAATTTTTCAAATTAAAAAAAATAATATTTACAATCATAAAAAATTATTCAAAAGTAGGTTTAGTTAACCAGAAATACAAAATAGTAATTTTTAAATGTCGAAGTATAAAATTATGAAATTCATCTTAAAAATTTCTAATTATTTTTCAAAATATACCGTATACTTTTATTATTTCATTTATTAAACTTCAATCTGTTTATTATATTTCTGCTTATTTATTACAATGACTTTTTAAATCTTAACCACAAATCTCAATTACCACATAGCCACTACTTTGCGAAGAAGTGAACACAGTTATTGTCCCAATTTCATTGCCAACTTTTATGATATAGGTGATACAACACAGATGTTTAAGCTTTTAAATACGGAAAAGAAACATTATCCAGCGTGTCACAACCTGAGAAGTAAAAACTGAGCTTTCAAATACTTTAATTTATAATATTTTGTCAGAAAAAGTTGCTTTTTTTTGTTATCTAGATTTTTAAAAAGGAAGCAACATAAAATTTTAAAATTCTTAAAAATTCCTTTTAAAAGAAATTTTAGCAACTCAACATCATTTATTACACGATTTTTCAAAAATTTAGAAGATATTCTGCACAGTAAAGTAGAAAGTATTACATTAATTGACCACTCTCAATTCAAGAGCCCAAATTTATCCTGCATGATGGCGATATATTTCCGATGTATAAATTCTGAATCCTCTAGTATAGACAAATACCTACCGACTTGATCTAAACTCAATAATGATTATCGTTGCTTATTAGTTTTACAAAACTTCTAAAGCAAATACGGTGCTAACGGAAATATAGTTCGTTATCACTAAGATGATGAGGAATATTGAAACATTAGAAATGCAGGAATATCTTTCTCGAGGCTATTAGTACTATATGGTCAATACAATAGACATATTATTTAGATATATAACACAAACTGGGTAAACGTCCATATCTTTGTTTCCATTCAGATTTCATCTTGACCAGAAATAGTAAACTATGAAATCAGCGGTAGTCTTATCTGTCAACAACAGACACCGAGAGACATTGTGTCTCAATTACCATATTACCACTTATGCCATGCAATGACTTAAGCACCAAATATCTGCACAAAGCATAGATGCCTCATTTGCCTTGATGTAACAATTTTCCCCTGTGCCTATGATCGAATATCTACACAGAATCTGTTCTACCTTTTCCAAACCAAGTACAATCTTTTCCTAATATCTACTATCGTATTTCCATTCGTGTTATGTTTTTATTTTAGTGAAGTTTTTTCTTTTGCTTTAAATGAATTATTTCAAATCGGAAACAATTAGAGGAGTATTAATGAAAACATTTGTATGAGGTAATAAATGCTAGGTTATTCAATGATGAACCCATGATTTACCACAAATGCCGCTTGAATTAAATCCTGAAAAAATTGGTGAATTACTAAAGGATAAAAACTAAGATGGTTAGTTATTGTATGCACTAAAGCCTGATATTGTTTTGAATCTTATAGCGATTGGTTACTTTTTAATTTATCTTAAACTGAAGTGATATGATCAAATTATTTATTAAAAAATTCTAATGAAAATTTCCGTGAATCATGACTTTTAATATACGAGACACAAGTAAACTCAGATGAAAACATTTAGTTGTCTGGTCATTTAAAGTGGACAATACCCCATCTTAGAAAATATTTATTTAAAATTATTACATGAAACTTTAGTTGTATTTTTCTTTTTATTATTTATTTTATTTATTTATTTTTTTACTTCTTACCATTCAAGTAGTTTTTATAGCTAATATTTCTTCCCTTCTAAAAAATTGCACAAATATTTTCACTTTAAATCTAAATACACGCACATCTTTTTAGTACAACGGGAGTTTTTTATTCTTTTAAAAAAATGAAATGTGGTTATTAGAGAGAGTTTGATTTTATTTTTAATATCTAAATGTGTAACTATGTCAAAGTGTGATTTTATTTCCTAACGTAAATTTTTTTTGTTTAAATATTGCTCATTATATATTAAGGGGACTTGATACTCCTAAAATGACCAAATTATCGTTTATTTTATATTTTTATATTTAATCTTATTCTTTGCATTATTATCTTTCGATTAATGTATCACTCTTGCATGTCGGAAAGTTAAAAGTTGGACAAAACTTCCTTTGAAATGTGTAAATTAGCAAATTAGGCAATTTTACCACGCCTCCTCTTTAGAAAAAAAAAAGGTTATAAAAGCGTTTTCATAAAAAATCTTTTTTAAAAAGAGAAATAATAACATAAAAAAGATGCAGTATATAAATCAGTATATTACCAAGTCATTACAGTAATGTATTTTTTTCTTTGTGAAATATGTGTATGTAAATTTTTTGAATTTACGCATTTTATATTAATAATTTCAAAATTTCAGTTCTTATTCTTCATATGTTTTTTCATACAAATGTAATACTTTATTATTCAGTGAAGCAAAAAATAAAAATGACAGAAAAAATTTTTTTTCACATTTTTCTTTTATTTTTTTGAGCATTTAATACTCTCTAAAAATTGTCCGTTTATAAAAATGTATGGGTTGAAAACATACGAAAATATTATAATTTTAAGGACAAGTATGTAAGTAATGTTTTAAAGTAGTATCTTAAGTTTATTTAAGCTTATTATAATTATTTTTTCCAAATTCTAAACTTTAAAGTGGTTTTTCTAAGTTTGTATTTTTTGATACAGTAGTGTATTCAAAATGCTACTCCTTCTATAAATATTTACCAATCACTCCCATTTTTTTTCTGTGTGTTATATTTAAAGCATATAAAAAAATTAGGGATCCACTTTACTGTAAACTGAATACTTTTTAAAAATTAAAATGTTGGAGATATTGACTTTTTTGTTTAATTTTATCATGCATATCCACACTTTATTTTTTATCTCTCAAAAACGAATTAAGTTATTGTAAAATGGATCCCTAAAATTATTTAGAACATCCTTAAGAATATTACAAAATTTTTTAGGTCAAACAGTAAATAGGTACAAAATGAGTAAAAGTTTAAAATTTTCCAAATTCCTTCGAAAAATTTTAATTTGTAAAATTGTGCGAGTAATATGTGAAAAAATTCATCCCGTATCATTTTATTGAATAGAAATTTTATATGAAATGGTAAAATATAATTTTTAATTATATAAATAAAAAATTGTTCAAAGGCCCCGAGATTTATATTCCATAGGCTTTGCCAGAGAAACTTTCTTACAATAACAATCTCCATTCATTCTACCCAGATGACTAGTCCATAATTTGGCGAATTTTAAACTATCAGGCTGAAATTTTAAAGAATTATAACACATCTTCTCCGTGATGTATATATACATATGAAATAGACGTGGCCGTTGAAAGGTGCTTCTTTATATTGTTACTATTTATGATGGTTGATGTTACATATTCAATATTATTGAGGAGGCGGTCTTGATATTAGTTATTCTTGTTTATTGTACACTGAACATGGAGACACACAGATAGACGAAATCACAAAGAAACATACACACACAACACAAACACTAGCTGTGGCCGACTACATGGTGAGGACAGACAAAAGACAAGAGAGCGCGTAACCGTCTGCTCCGAGTTTTTACACTAGCGGTGAAGGTTGTACGACTCTTTTGTAACAGGAGTCGTGATTGGTTGCAAATGCGCGCGAGCAATTAGATTAAGAAGATTAAGAATATAAAGGTCTTGTGCCAAAGAATTAGGAAATAATTTAACGGGGTGAAGTTAAAGAGTTAGACGTAGTCATTACATATATATATATATACTAACTGCAATGCCCAGCGTTGTGCATGGGCTTTCTCTCCTTTTGTAAATTTTCCCTTTCCTTCTCAAAATCAGCACCTCTATCATTCTTTTTCGAAATTACTTTGACTTCTTTTTTCATTCCCCTCCGCTTATTTCGGCGTTGCACGGTTTTTTTTCCGAGTGTATAACTTAATTCTCATATTAATTTCCTCTTTCCTTCATGACGGCAGCATTTCTGTGTGGGTGTGTACACGTGCTATGTGAGGGATTTCTATAACTATGTCACTAAAATTTCTTCACTTCTTTTCATAATGAGACCGGTTTCACCCCCCCCCCTTCCATTTAATCCGGCGTTGCACGGACATATTCGAATGCATAACATATCCCCTACCCTTATTGGGGTCAGAACTTCACGGTGTTGTGTGTGTGATTTTTACATTAACATCATTACAATTCCCTTTTCCGAAATTTCTTCCATATCTTACCGATGTCAGACAGGTTTCTTTTGTTTCTCTATATTCCGGCGCTACAGAGTCTTTTTCGGGTGTATAACTTTTTATCCTCTCCCCCCCCCCCCAGATATAAGATTTATCTTAAAATTTCGATCAATGACTTATAAAAAAGGAACATTGTTTTAGTTAAAAAAATAAATTTTAAGCAATAAACGAAAACGATTCTGATGCCGAGAGCAAAACAAACACACGCACACTTTAATTATTTTTTAATAATAGATAGTTTCTCTAAGAATCTAAAATAATAAATCTGATTTCAGATTTTCATTAATCAATTAATCTTTACCTACAGTTAATTTCAAAATGTCTTTAAAACGTATTTTTTTCCAAAATAATAGACGATATACTTTTTATTAACAAATAATTAATTTAGTAATGAAATAATAGAAATACTCCTTTGTGTTTAAAAAATATATCAATTTAAATCCATTATCTACAAATAATAAGAAGAAAATACAACATATAGCTATTGAAATGATTTTTTTTTCTGAACGTTTGAATGCTTGAATAAACATATGTAAGTGTTAAAAAAATTTTGGGGGGAAAAACTAGTTAAATATTTAAATTCACAAAAAAAATATTCAAAAAGAAAATAATACTATCTTATTAAAAATATTTCAGGATTTTATTTTAATTTTATAGTTTTTCATTCCACTCTAAAGTTTAGTAATTTATTGAATCACGTATCTGACCAAAAAAAAGTACATAATACAAAATTAACTAATTCATAATTTTAACAATAATTTCCTTCTTAGGCTTTAAAATAATAAAATTGATTAAAAATTTTCATTTAGCAATTAATTGTGCCATGCCGTTTGCTTAAAAAATGGAAGTAAAAAAAAACTCGTTTATTAATATCCATCTCAGTGGCACAAAAAAAGTAAGGGGGAGCAGTAAGGTTGCCGAATTTATTATTCCACCCATGCTCTGAAAACACTCAAAATGTAAAATTCTCGATTAGTTTCCCACAATTAATTATAACTGCCCTGGTGCAATTTGGCTACCTTTGAAGATCCGCTGTTAAGTGGAGCGACGCACGTTGAATATGTCGAGAGCTCAAACATCCTAACGTTGGTGTGGTAGTTAGGAGAGATGTGTGTGTGTGGGGGGGGCAGCTCAGGTGTCGTCCTTAACAATGGTTCAAAATTTCGAAGTCCGTCGCCAAAAACTCTCGAGTAGGCGAACAGTGCGACTTTACTATTTACTCACTCACTTTGCAATTTTTTAGCTACCGGAAACGAAAATGCACCTTTTTATAAAAATAATTGTATGTTGAAAAGAAGACAATATATATATATATATATATATATATATATATATATATATATATATATATATATATATATATAGAAATTTTTAAAATTACAAAATTCCACAACTATATTAAAATTGTGAGCATATTTTTTTGAATGTTTGACACACGGGAAAAAAGTTTCATGTAATTATCTTTATAAATGAAGAAATTATTAAATGTTTGATTTAAATAGTTTGAGTGTTTTTTTTTTAATTCGTAAAAAACGAAGTTTTTGGCATTTTATTTTTTAAATCACTGATTCTAAATGATCAAAGTATGAACTTTTTGAAAATAGTTTTCATTTAAGCGCATCGATATTCATTCATTTTATAAGAAATCATAAAACAGGAAATAGCATTGTTTTGTAAAAAACAGAAAAAAACAATCCGTATTGTGGCGAAATATATAAATGATCTTACCGATTTAAAAATTTCTTTGGAAAATATTAATTGTGCAAATAAAATTTTGATTATTTCTTTAAAAAAAGTATAAAATTTAAGAGATGATGTTCATTAGAACCCAGAAAAAACCGGTGGAAATCGAGAGTTATTCCGACTGAGCCACGAAGTACACGGTAAATGAGGTGAAAAGACCTTTAAAGTAAAAGGTCGAGGTAATGACATCCAATCTATAAAATGTATTTTTTAAAAGAAAATTTATTGAATGATGGATCAGTTAGATGATACCATGGTCTGTTAAAATGTATATCCGGGACATGCTTTTCCTTTATTAACACTGTTAACGGCTATTTTTTAAAAAAAATGTTGTGACTTAATGCCACCCCTTACATTACTACCTCCCTGTATATCTGAAAATACTGCAGGATGTATAGGTGGACTTAAATGATCAAAAAATATAATTGCAATTCAAATAGATTTATTGATTCTTATCAGCAAATACATTTAGACACACACTAATCAATTTAAGAAAAACAAAAGAGAGTGGAGTGACTAAGCGGGGAATTACTACTAGCGGAATATTCAGAATATCAACTGAATCTTTAAAAAATCTTAAACGCGCACAATTACAGCTTCGCCCCGTGCGAATAATCTCAATCTCTCAAATAAAATCACTGACCTTATATTTTACATCTACTGTTCCTTCGTGATGACTTTGACCTTTTTAATGGCTGGAAGAATGGGTGAAGAATCCACGCTCTGTAATATGGATTTTCACTATGTCCAATCCGCTTCTCCTCCCGTACCTCCACACGTAACAGACTATCTACGATTGTCAACAACTTCGTGCTGACGTCTCGATCTTTAATTCACTTAACTTCACTCTTCCTATCACTTCTTATCACTTAACTCGCGAAAACCGAACTTATATAATATATCTTATTTACATAAATCACGCCTGGCTCTCGGTGAAGATTGGTTGAAATAAATAAATTGTCTTAAGGAAAATAGAGGAGGTTAGTCAAAGACCGTATAGATCCGTCACAAAATAAATTGCCAAAAAGAAATCAATTTGCTCGCGAAACGGAGATCTTGATTTCTCACGAACTACCGAACATTTATTAAATTGTTGAAAGTATAGCATGTGTTTTTAAAATCAAAGAAAATTCAATTTTTATTTTGAAATCGAAAATGAAATCTGTGATTTCAAATAGAAAATTTTAAACTTACATTGAAAAAGAGTAAAAAAAAGTTTTTGTGCACTCAATTTATTAAATCACTGATTTTAAAAGAGCAAAATACGAACTTTTTCATTTCAGACGGCTTACTCGTCATAATTTTAACAAATCCATACATAACTTTTGAAAAATTTCGATTAATGTCATTGACAAAAAACACAATACTCCTTCACTTAAAAAAATATTAATTTAAAAAATACTTTTAAATGTATTGCTAATAAACTTAATTGAAATAATGATAAAGGAGTAAAAACGATTAAGTTTTGTGCAAATATTTTAGATATTTTTAATTTATAAGCGGATGTAGTGCATGAATTTTTAAATTAAAGATATGTACAAAAATGAAAAAAAAATAAATACACTTTTCACTCGCATTTGTTTTTGCTAGTATATTCGGTGAATTTTGATTTGTTATAGACACCCCTTTTTCTAGTGTAGCCCATGAGTAGAGTGATTTGGACCGCGGAACAGAGAAAAGTCACACATCTAGTGTGACTTTTTCGACGGCTAGCCTTGGCTTACCGTAAAATCGCGTTTTTTTAAAAGTTTATAACTTTTTGTGGAATAATTTTTTAAGCTAAAGTTTCCAAATTTCACACATTGATTGAAAAGAACGGTAATTTTTAAACAAAAAATGTTATAAAAATATTACATAAATAAATTTTATCAAGAATTGAAATAGACAAAAAAAATTTTAATCTGTAATTTTTAAGCAATTTTTTCAATTTTTGTATAGATCCCGGATAATATTGTTCTACAAAAGGAAAAAAAGTTTCGTGAAATTACCTTAAAAAATGAAAAAGTTATTAAATATTTAATAAAATTTTTGATTATTTTTTAAAAAATCGTAAAAAAAAGTTTTGGGTATATTATTTTTTGAATGACTGATTCTAAAAGAGAAAAGCATGAACTTCTTTAGTGTAAAATATCGTTTTAATAACACGAAAATAAATTCATACGCAACAGTTTAGAAATCATTTTCATAAAAACGCATCTTTTTGGACTCATTTTTTTAAAAAAAAAATTGTAAAAAATACAAATATTATTATATTGTAAAAAAATTATACCGCATCTTGGCGAAAGAAATGATATTTTTTGCCTGAGTTTGATAGAAACTATTGCATTGTTATTTTAAAAACGTGGAAAATTCGGAACTTCATTCCGCTGAAATTGAAATGACGCTCGGCGGAATAAACAACAGGGGTAAAACAATTACGCGTTTTAAGGTTTTTAACTAATATCTTTTCAACTAATTGCAATATCGGAATGAAAAACAGTTTACGTCCTATTCTCAGACCAACTGAATACACGCACAAAATTTTATAAGAATTGGTCAATCAGTTTCGGATTAGTTTTGTTACAAACACTGTGACACGAGCATTTTATATATTAGGTATAAACAGTATTCATAAATGATTCCAGAAAAAAAATATTATACAATTAAAACAAATTTTTTAAAACAGAATGCATTGATAGTAAATTAATTTTAAATTATTTCAAAATAAAATTACAAAACATATTTATAAGCAATCTATAAAATGTTGTTTCGTGTTATGAAACAAACAGAAATGTTCATATATTTCTCTTTCTATCTTTTCCAAATATCTTTCATAGGCCAATTTTATTCAAAATTTTAAGGAATTCTAATATTTCAAAATAAAAATCAGCCTAACTTTTTTCCTTAAATCCTATTATTTCCAACAAAAATTTATATATATAAATATCTTAACTTCTTTTTTTTTCAATATTTCGGGGAAGGAGGCGGAAGATTCAATTCCTTTTTATCGTTTCCAGATGTACCGAGATAACTATTTCCCCATAAAGGTAAGAAAATCCTTTGGCTGTGAATCGAAGGGAAAACCTCAAAGCCTCAATGAAAAGGTTGAAGAAACCTAATATAACAAAATTCCAGATTTCTTCAAGAGACAAAATAAATCAGGAGGAAAATATTGGTTGAAAAATCTTCTAAAAAAACATCGTAGATAATCTTTCTATAGAGGCGATAACGTTCCATCTCTATTCTAAATTTTCCTGTCAATAGTAATATTCTTAGAACTGAAAAACGCAGTCCGAGTTAAATGGGATTTTTTACTTTTTTCGAGCTTTATTTTTAGCGTGCCTAAGCAGGCTATATAGATATTAATAGTTTATAATACATAGTTTAACACTTTAATTAAGTAAGTTTGTGACGGGTTATATCCGCGGGTCTCCTACTAATCCTCTTAGGGAAATTATTCTTTAACTGTGATTTGAGTTTAGAAACCATTTTCCGTAGAGATAACTTGATTTTATGCTAATGTAAATACTATTTAAAACCTGGCATTGTGTGTTTCAGGTTAATCGTGAAATATGATCATTGAACGTGAATTGTAAATAGTTAGTTACTGAAGCTAGTATTCAACGGTAATATTCATTCAGAACAGTGGAAGAAAAATCAGATGTTGATTAGAACCAAGATGTTGTAGTTCAGGGAAGAGTTGCAAAGTAAACTACACGCTTAACAAGTGATAAGTTATTTTGAATAAGCTCATAAGGTAGATTTAGAGTTTATATTAAGATTGCTACCAAAGTTAATGAATAAGCTGTAAGGTGTTAGATCTAAAATAAAAGCAATTATTTTTAAAGCACTGTCTGTTTCTTCCCCGAACCCACTTATTACACCTGCAACCAACGTGTTGTGACAAGTTGTGTAGAACAGTGCTTCCAATCTTTTTATCGGCGTGGATAAGTCAATGTTTGATAATTTTACCACGGCCCGCTGAAAGTGGGATTTTAATAGTTTATATTTTAGATTATTTTGATTTAATAATTTTAATTTGCATGTATTTAAATATGCATTGTAAATAAAATAAAGTTGCATCAAACAATGAATATAAAGCGATGTAACCTGGAATATAAAATGATTTCCATGGAAAATCGCCCAAACCCGAGAGAAATGCACTGCAGTAAGTGAAACGGAAATAATTGAATGTTCCTTGGGCGGACCGGCACCATTTGATCCAGGGATTGGTACCGGTCCACTGCTGTACAGAATTGGAATTTCAAGGAATTAAATAGTGTGTATTGAACCTCCACTCACGCTGGTGTGAGAGTTCATTGATCGAAGAGTCATTTTTAAAAAATCAGCATACTTTTGTTTTTCTCAGCGTTCCAATTACTCTCAGCTTTTATTGTAGCTAGCAGGGAACTAGTTCTTTCGAGCCTATTTTAAATATTTATGAAAAATGATGCTTATTATTTTATGCAGATACTCAGCTTGATTCCTTGAATTCGAACCACGAGGTTCCTAATCTTTTTTTTTATTCACTAACAATTTAATTATAAACTGTAATTTAATCCATCATCAACAATCCCCTTTGCAATCTTCCTCCATAAACTCATTTCACTTCTTTGTAAATATTAGTTCTATTTTGCATAAGTCACGGTTCCTTTGTAGAAAGAGGTTCTCAAGGGAAACAATTTATTGTATTTTCCTTGAGGATTAGTAAAAGTTGCGCTCAGAGAACCCGGTACAAGTGTAATTTTCAAGTAGGAAACTCTTCAATAACTTCTTCCTAGAATGAGAAACTCATAAATATTTTACAAGATACTGACTGTATTGTATTCTTTTCAGAAAAAAAACACAATTTAGTATTAATTACAAATTAATCAAGATTATTTTTATATTTTGGGAGAAAATTCGAATTAGTATTAAAAAAATTTTTTTAAGCAACCGCAAAACTTTTGGATGAGGTTTATGCGATATATCAATCAGGAATATATTTCTTCAGTGAAAAATATATATTTTTAAACTTTATACACACCAATTCAAATATTATTAGCATTCCCTTGCATCACTGATCACTGAATATTGAAGTTGTGTCGACCCCGGCCCTAGTCTTAGGATTTTCATGATGCAAAAAAATCGACAGCATCCATGTCGTATGATTATGCGGTATGTAAAAGGTTCTTTGAATGCCTGTTTGACTTTCTCTTAGGAAAATTAAATTCCTTGTAGGGTTTTGCAACACCAGAGCTCAGATGCCTCCCTCTGTAGAGGAAACTGGGCTTCAAAATTACTTGCGGTGACTAGTATACCACCTATAAGGTACCCCACTAAAAGAGATACCAGCTCCTACGGAATGTACTAGGTCTGGAATGGTAAAATACCAATCCGCAGCTCCATTAGAAATAAAATAAAATATTAAAGCTTATTAGATGAATGTAGTATCATCTGAAATATGGAAAGGAAAAAACAGGAAGATATTTTTAATTGCAACCTCATTATATAATGTTTTATTTAAATTATAGTTTAAAAAAAAACACGCTTTTTTATAGTGAATCGAACTAGAAAGTAAGAAATTAATTCTAATTATAAGAATAAAGCGATTAACGAGAAAATTAATGTGATTGGGGTAAAAGCGTGGGGTGCTCTATATTAATTTTTATAATTTCTTACTAATTATATTCCGAAATAATGAGTTAGTGTAAAAATGTAGTACAAAGCATCCCACGCTTTTATTCCAATGACATTAATTTTCTTGTTAATCATTTTATTCTTTATTAAGAATTATTTTTTTACTTTTTGGTTCAATTCTCTATAAAAGCGTGTTTTTTAGTTTTTTTTAAACTACAATTTATTTTTCATTTTTTGTTCGATCTACAATAAAGCGGGTTTTTTTTTTAGTTTTTCAAACTATCGTTTACTCATTGTGGAATTTATCCTTGAGTTAGATATTTAAAGCTGAATTATGTGGCCGCTGAATTAGTCTTGCTCTTCAATGAATATTAACTAACGGGTCTGAAGGGTATTTATTTTGTCCGTTTACGGGCTTCCGATGAGTCCCGTATCGTTAGATTTCAAAGATTCCATCTCTAAATACAGATTAAACCAATAAAAGTGTGTTAAGGAGAAAAAGTTCGAATTAAAAAAAATTCAAAAAAACATGTTTTTATAAAGTCTAAAAAGTATAAAATTCCTCTTTTTTTTTTTTCTTTTTTCACATTTTTATCCATTGTCATCCACTTCTGAGCTATGATTCAAATTTCAAGTCTCTAACTCATCGGGAAGTCAGTTTAAAATGAATTACAAAGTTCCACCCCGACAGACAGACAAGAAAGCGAGTTAATGAAAGCATGGTAAAATATTAAGTGTCAATCGTATTATCATCTTTTAAACGTATCGCTATAATGTTAATTTGTATCATCGTTTCTAAACATATTGCTTTACAAAAATTTAAAAAAATATTTAACAGTTAGAACATAAATTTTTTTTTCGTATGCACGAGACTTTATTTTTTATTTCCATTTTCAGAAAAACTAGACAATTGTTTATATTATGGTAAGAAATTACTGTCGCCCCCCCTTCCTTTCTCACATAAAGAACACTTTTTTGTTTGTTTCATTTCAATTAACCACAAGTGTATTCATTTTTAGGGTTGCACCTTAATCTTTTAGTCGCTAAATCTGGATTAAGTCGTCCAGTCTGAAAATGGTATGTGCAATAAGTCGCCAAATCTGGAAGTGTTATATGGAATTAGTCACCAAAACTGGAAATCGTTATTCCTGATGGATGTTTAATTGTCCTGATCAGACAATGGAACAAAATGATGAAATTATTGTACTGTTATTGGTCCTTGGCAAGTGTGCAAAATTTCGAATTAATCTGACCTATTAAAATAGGTAAAAATCGAGTTCAAATATTCCGTTTCATACAAGTGAATCTTATAAAAGCATGTTAAAAAATAAGCACAATTTCAAGAACACTAGAAATATATTTTTATATCGTCTGGATAACAACTGTTCGAGTGGAATATAGTACAAGTATAACATTCAATGCAGTACTTGAAAGAATTTCCATTAGCTAATTGCACTTGTACTCAGAGAAATTGGAAATGTTTTGTCAAAAAAAAAGTGGTTATGGAAAGTACGATACGCAAAGCACTTTATTTTGTCGCAGAAGAAAACATGGCGGACATTTCAGAGTAAGAAGAATGCCCACTTACGTTATTTACTCTTAACTTGAAAGTTATGGAGTGGCATTAAATTTTAAAGTTTCTGTGCTAAGGATAACCATATCTTGCCATAATAGGATCAGGCACCAAAAAAAATTGTGTTTGATAGGTTAAGAAAAAATTATATTGTGATATTAGTTTTAATTTTGCTAACATTATTAGTGAACTAAATTTTTTATTAACTGATTAAAAATTATTAGTGAACTAAATTTTTTATAAACTGATAAAAATTATTTATTAACTAAGACAAATATCGAGTGATTTCATCATGTGAATTTTTTTTTGTCTGATTTTGTAAGTAAATAACAAAATATTTCTTTTTAATTCGCAATAAAAAGCAGATAAAACTAGTTTTAACCAATTACTTTCATAATTTTTAAATATAAGTATACTGACAACACTATCTTTCTACAATTAACTGCTACTCTCTAATTACAAATAACAACTTTATTTATAACTTTTAATTCTACTCACACCTTATTCGTTACAAACTATATCTCACTACTTCTACATTACTAAACTCTTACACCTCATATGACCTCACAATCTCTACTAAAACTTTCTAACGCGCGCGCTCCTCTCTTTCTCCCATCATATACACCCGCACTCCCAGGGATATATTTAAACAACGCCGCTGTTAAAACAGCGCCACCTATAACCTTAGTAAAATGATAATAAGCTAAACGTAACAAATCAATATACAAGATACTTTTTCAAAGAAAATAAATATTTGAAAGTAATAAATAATCAAATCTCAGAGACTCTCATATAATAAAGTCATTCAGTATTGAAATAGAACACTGCTGGCCATCGTAAATGCAACACCAAGAAATACAAGAGATAGCACAACAAAATTTATTTTGTAGATAACATGTTGACCAAGTATCAAAGGATTTAATTTATAGACTTCTGTGAAGTGTGGTTCCTGCCAGAATCAGTAGCCAGAGTAGCCGCCATTGTTGGAGATCACCGCTGTCACACGCCTCGGCATTGATTCAAAGAGACTTTGGATGTATTCTTGGGGTACAGCAGACCAAGCAGCTTCCACACGTTGCCAAAGTTGATCTCGGTGTGGCAGCTGGGGGTGTAATCTGGGTCAATCGTTGAGCAACCATGGACCACATGTTTTCTATCGGCGAAAGATCCGGAGAGCGAGCCGGCCAGGGAAGCAATTCAATCTGTTGATTGACGAAGAACCTTTGGACAATGCGTGCTACGTGTGGTCACGCATTATTCTGTTGAAATATGGCTGTGGCCAAGCCCTAAAGGTAAGGAAGGGCAACTGGCTCCAACACCTCGGATATGTAGCGCTGGTTGTTTAAAGTACGGGCAATGCGTACTAGAGGAGTGCGAGAGTGATATCCAATACCACTCCATACCATAATACCCGTTGCAGGACCAGTGTGGCGGTGCATAACTCATCTGTTCAGCATCCTCTCTCCACGGTGTCTCCAGACTCGAATCCGACCATCGTGGTGTTGCATCGTGGACTCGTCAGTAAAGACAACTTCATTCCATTCTGCCGCCCACATCCTTCTTTAATCGCACCATTGGCGGCGGAGACGTCTGTGGTTCTGCGTCAAGGGTAGACAAGGCAATGGACGTCTTGCGGACAGACCACTCTGCTGTAAATGGCGTCGAATGGTACGCGCAGACACTGAATGATGCGTTACAGACTCAATGTGCTGTGCTATGGTTCGTGATGCGACTGAGCGATCCGGCACTGCCATGCGCACTATTTTCCCGTTCTCACGTGAAGTGGTGTACTGAGGTGGATGTGATCGACCACGTCGGTCCGTCGTACCTTCCTGCATCCAACGATCACACATCCGCATTACAGTTCCTTGGTTTCGTCCAACCCGACTACCGATTTCCCTGAAAGATAATCCACAATCTCGGTAGGCCACTATCTTTCCTCTGTCGAACTCGGATACTTGATCAAAAGCTGAGCTCTGTTTTCTACGAGACATAACTGATCGTTTTTCGAAAAAACCGCAAGAAAAACACAATTCCTGAACATGAAATCGTCGAAATCTCCAAGCCTTAATTAGCGCTTTGTGGTGGCGCCACAGGCGTGCGTGATGTGTGTCTGCCCTGAAACTCTAATCATTTGCATATCTCACCTCCGCTAATGCATGATGTAAATTTCATGTTATTTGCGTGCTTTTTCAGGGTGTTGCCAGCAGTGTATATAATAACAATTAATAGTATTAAAATAGTATAATTAAAATATTTTAAGTAAGCCGCCCATTTAGTATATTGGTCAGTAATACTAAATGTGGTTCTGTAGGGCTTGGGTTTGAATACGGAGAAGGCATGGATGATTGTAAATGTATAGTGCATTTGCGGCATGGAGGTACTCTAAAAAGCCGCCAACCCTCAAGTCCTTTCGTGAGGTTGGTGGAAGGGGAAAAGACGTGGTAGGCACCTGACCTCCCCCAAGATGTTCTCTATCAACATTGAGAATGAACTGAGCCAAATCGTACTGCCACCTGTATGGTGCTCAAAACTACGGCTAACGACAGGCGTACAACTATCCCCTTTCCAGGATGAATTCTTTGGCCTTGATTGATGTTACTGTCGATCAGGAAAATTAAGTAATATCAAAAATAACAAACATTGTAAGTTCATCACCGGAAAAAAATGTTCGTAACAGATGAGGCGATATGTATCAGCTAATTTTATCAATTGCCTCATCGATGTAAATATAATTTTCTTACAACCCAAATGTAATTACCAACTCAATAACGACCAGTGTTAATAATGTGAGTAAAATTTTTGATAACCAAGTTGTTTCTTAATCCACAGCTTTGGTAAAAGAAGAACGAATTGTGCAAAATTGCTCAGAAGCTCATTTTCCTGTATTGGACATTTTTCCAAATCAAGCATAATATGTACTTATGTATTAACACAACCTATTGGCGACATTATATAAAACGAAGCACATGATTGCCAACTCAAACCATACGACACATGCGAAATTGGGGTTGCCTACTTGGCAAATTATCTTGAACGTTGGCGATTGTTGCGATAATAATTAAGTACCAGATAATAATTAGACGCTGGTGATGTGAAGATGTGAAATAAAATAGAATTCATCGAGTTATTTTTCTTTGGTCATATAATCACACTAACTTTATTTATAACATACGGCAAACTTAATCGATTTATGCGATGCTCTGTTCCAGATAATTCAAGAGTAGTATCATTTATCGTGATGCTGATGTATCAAACACGTTTTAAATACATGAAATGATAAATGATGAGATATCTTATTTTCACAAACTGTTCGAAGGTACTAAGTTTCTAACTGCATGGACTGATTGATTGTGATTGTGGTTAATCGTAAAATGGGCGAACAGAACCGAATTCAGTGTCGTTTGAATGATGATAAATGCAGCGGAATCAAGCAGATGTTCTCTAATTTTATCAGTTAACTATCTAAAATTAATTATATTAAGAAATTAATGATTGAATTCCAAGTAATCTGCTGTACCAACTGTCGAAATGAATGTACTCACTGATAATCAGTTTTAATCTAAATATTAAACGTTACAGCACATATGAATGACATAATCGAATGATATTGATTGAAATCCATTTATACTTAAGTGAAACCGTATTAAAAACTACTTTAACTGTCGATTTAAGTTCAGAAAATATAAGAAAAATTTATTGTATTATTTTTTGTACATCAATTCATTTGACAGTAAAGTTCGCTTAAAAATTTTAATACTTAAAACGTGCTCTACCATCAACCAATTCCGCCAGATAAAAATATGTCGTCAATTCAAAATAGCTCGTTAAAAGCTGTTATTGTTATAATTGTTTTAGCGCATTCCCCTGGGAAATGGTTTTCACTATTGGTGCATATTACAACATTTGGCAACGTCTTTTGATTTAAAAAAAATTGTTCAGTGATATAATACTTAAGTACCGAAATTTTCACATATAGACACACTGATTTATTTTAGAATACCCTTTCTCTCTTTGTAATAGAATTTTTATTAGCTATATCTTAAAAGAAAAATAACAAGAGAAAAGTTGAAGAATAATATATACTAGTTTTGCGTGTGCATGTGAATTTCGTAGCAAGTCATTATCATATTTTATTCAATTTTCATTGTTGAGTTTTTGATTCTTTTTCTGTATATGATCTTTCTATATTCCTCATGTACTGTGATTTAGAGCGCAAGTATTTTCAAAATGACATATAGTTAAACATTTGTACACATTTACCAAAAAATTAAAACTAATCATGTGGCAGTTGAATTTCTAAAACTGTATTATCATTTATTTTATTGTATCTAACGAAGCATTTGTATTTATGCTCTTACAAATATTCTACATTATTTATTTGAGTGTAAGAAATACCTAGATTGAAAAAGAATTATACTTATTTGAGAATTTTACAAAAAAATATCTGTGCTTTTCCGAAAACATAAACAAGTTCTTAAAAAATTAACTATTTTCTAAAAGATATTCATCAAATATTTAGGTGTTAGATTTATAAATAGTGTGATATAATTAAAAAAGGCATAATAATATGAAGTGATATAAGGTAAAATAGGTACAAAAGATAGAATAGGTGTAATATAATTAAGGTACAATATAGCGTCGTTTATCCGAATCAATTGGGACCGGACAACGTTTGGATACGCGATTGTTCGGATAACCGAATGCAATCCATGGAGTATATGGAACCAGACACAATACGAATATTGAAAATCATCACATGCGGGAAACGTGCTTGAAGAAAAAGCAAAATAGATGCAAAATGTCGTAATTTTACCTTTATTGTGGAAAATAATCACTTATTTTTCGCTGTAAAATTGTACACCTTCGTTTTTTCGCGGCAAGTTCTTTGATTCTCTTGAGCAGCAGTAGTTGAGAAGGACAGCCCTCTGATTGTTGTTCGTACCTCTCCATAGCTGTCTCTAACGCAGAAAAGCGCCAACATTTGATGAACCCTTTCTACTTTCGTTGTTGTTTTCCTCGTCTTAATCCGTTTCATCGTCGACAGGGTGGGATTCTTCTTGCACGGAAGTCACAATCTCGCCATCATTTAGCATTTGAAATCCAGTCTTCAGCATCGCATGCCATCCTGGTTTCTACATCAACAAAATTCAACAAAAGAGCCCGTATACACCCCTCACTTGGAAACAAACTGACCTAATATTCCGAGCAGATGTTTACCAAATCACACAACTGAAATTCCCCAAATATCCCTCATCTTAGATTTTCCCGTCATTTTTGACCTTGTGCGAAGCAACTGTTGAGCATTGTACTATTCGAAAACGTATCCGGACTTTGTTCCGGATATTTGACGCTCCGGATAAAGGACGTTCTACTGTATCCAACTACTTGCGACAACTTTTTTTTAAAAAAATGGAGGTATGGGGATTTTTATGTTGTTTTTAATTTTCTTTAGTACAGTTTGAGAAAAATATGCTAGAATCATAAGAATAAAAAAAGAAATTATTATTACTAAAATGGGAAAACATGGTAAATATTACAAAAGATAACATAAAAGCGGCCCATTCTGTACCGAAAGTTTATGTAAAAATTTTCATTTTTGAATTCTGATGTGTTGCTATGTAATTCATTTTTGAAATGACTTTCAGGATAAGGGATATTTTAATTTTCACAAGAACTAGAGCACTTTATCTTAGTTTTTATATAAAATTGCTTAAAATAACAGTGAATATATTAACATAAGGGACAGTAAATTTTGTAATAAACAGTGATTGATAAATCTGAATTTTAAAACACTTCTCGTATTATTATACGAAACATACACAGGAAATATCATTGAATCATTTTTCAAAACCTTTTGTGCAATTGCCGTCTCCGTTTGAGAATTTTCAAAAAAAAAAAACACGAAAAGAAACACATTTTGAGAAAAACGCGTTTTAAAGTATGACATCTTGCTTGAAGTAATGGCATCTGCTTTTACTAAAACACTTGTAGCCTTTATTGTAGTGAACAGAAAATAATAAACTTGGGTATTTTTATAAAGCTAATAAGATGGCATATATAAAATAAAATCATTAAAAAAATTTGTCAGTTTTTGGCAAAATTCACAATTTTTGGGTAGTCGGATACCTTAAGGAACAAGCGCATACAAAAGAAGAAAGTAACAAAGTGTTTGCCCTGGAATTATATTTCCCAAACCGAATTTCTACATATTATTTTTATATCTCTTTTAATATTTTATTTATGAGTTTTCACATTTTTCTGAAAAATTTTTAAATATCGGAAAAAAGTGTAATTGTAGAAAAATTATTATTATTTTTTTTACTCTTTTGTATGCTATTTATAGCATTAATATCTATGTGTTAATAACTATAGTTCAAAAAACATCAAAGCATTAGGCACAATAGAAAATAACCTTTACATTTGAAATGAAAATAAACTAGCTTATTTTTCTTTCTGATCTAAATCAGTTTGCGATTTTTATTTGTAATAATGGATGAGAATAAAAACGAACAAATAAATAATCAATCTTTTAACTTTTCTTTGCATGATTTGACAATTTTAATAAATATATGAACATTTAAAAATATTCAGTTTAGATTCTCGAAGGGAAAAATCCAAAAGTTTCAACTTGTCTTTGATTTAAGATTATTCCGATTAATTCTAGAAATGTCGGTGGACAGTTCGTGCACATTGTAAATGCTCTTTCCCTTGCATCTCTTAGTAATTAAGGTTAGAGATATTCGGACGACAGAGAGAGCTTTCTGTCTCCAACTTTTCAATTAAAGTTACATTTAACTTCACTCAAGGAACGCGAAGGCAAATTGTTCTCAACCAAACCAAGTATGCAGGAGTTTGAAGGAGAATTATATATTCCTGTTTGTGGAAATTGGATATATCTCTTTTCATACAATATTAATGATTAATCCCGGTTGAAATCTTGATTCAGTTAAAAGTACAGCCTTGTAGAAACTTATTTTAAAGGTTAAGCTTTGTTTAATTTGTTTTCTGTAATGTATTTATAGTAAAATTGGCAAGTGTGTCATGCTTGGTAAAAGAAAGGAATTGTTAAAACATTTATACACATAAAATTTATAGTTGTTATTTTTGTCTTATATTGCTTAGTTAGATAAATTCGATTAGCTATTTTTCCTTTGGAGTACCATCAGCTCTCTGAACTTTTGGATTTTCATTGTCCTGTTATTAATCCAATTAATAAATCTACAATGAATTTATTGTTTTTTAGAGTTAATGCATTTTCTATTTACTGTAATTACGTTAAAGACTAGTTTATAAAAATAACAAAAGAAATAACATTCAAGATGATACTTTTGAAAACTACTTTTATGAAAACAAACAAAAAGCATTAAAAAATTTAGTCAAAAACTTAAGACTTTATAAACTAAGGCATTGAATAGATAAAAGTGCAAACTTTCTTCCGGACATAATGTGATTAATTAAGGTATCCGACTACGTTTGGAAACGTAATTTTGCAAAAGTCTAAAAAAGGATATTTTTTTTAAATATTCAGTGTCACTTAATTAGAATACACGTATAAAATTTTTTTAATAATATTATTACAATAAAAATTTAGTATTTTGGCAAAAAAGGAACATAGAATTACATATTTTCAATACATTTTCCTTTTATAAAAAATACCTCTATAATAATAATATTTTTCCCATATAGCTCCGACCACTGCACATAGCCTGAACTTGGATTTTTGAAATATGTAACTTATAAAAGTCGATTTATCCATATTTTAATACATAAAAATGAAAACTTTTTAGGAAAACAGCACCGATTATTATTTCAAATAATAGTAAATCTGAAAAAAAATGTGAATTTTCAATAATCCTAGCTCAAGATTCTCTGGAGAAGTCAGCTATAAAAAAAATTATTATTATAGAAGCATTTTTCATAAAAGGAGAATGTTTTTAAAATAAATAATTCTATGTTCATTCTTTGCCAAATAATTGCATTTAAATAATTTTTTATTGTAAAGATATTCTTAAAACAGTTTTATATGCGTATCCTAATCTAAATGACACTAAATATTAGAAAAAATATTCGTTTGTAGGCTTTTGATAAATCCCGTTTCCGAACGCTGTCGGATACCTTAAAAACTTAACATAAGACTTTTATAATTACAAAAAAGTTTAATTTTTATTCGGAAAATTTATTGATACCTCACTATTTTGCATCATATTTTAATCATTTTAGAGAACTGTATGTTTAAGCAATTTTTTTTTCTCAATGCCTTTTTTCAGAAATATATTTTTAAATTATTGTAATGTTGACAGTAAATTAAACAATATTTCTTTGATAAAAATCAGGGGTTGGCAACCTTTTATTTGAGGTGTATCAAACCTGTCTACCAACATGGTTCAGATTGCAGCGCAGTAGCAAATATTTGAAGCAATTTGATTCCCACTGCAATTCATGCAGAGTTGGGGATAGGGGGTCAAGAATATATTTAGTTTTATTATACATTAATTCTGCATTATTTAAAGATATTAATAAAAGCTATAAATATCTTTAAATAATTTATAATTAAATTAAATTATAATTTTTTTTAACATATATAAAAAATAAAAATTGAACATGTCTTGCTTTATATATGTTTTAAACTTAAATATTACAGTAAGACAAAAAATAAAATACTAATGTTCGCTTAATTTAGTTAAATATTTTAATGTGATTCGTTTGTCCAGCACATCTATTTTATAAAACAACATCATGAAAAAATGTTTGACTTTCAATTAGACTCATAATTCTAAATCTTCAGTTGAGTCCACACAGAAGTTATTGAACAACTTCTTTACAGACTCAAAATGCTTCTCATAGGAGAAAATAGGAGCATAGCACGCGTGCAAATTTCTTCAATTAAATCTCTCCAGCAATGACATCCCCCCCCAATGTAAAACAAATAATATATTTAAAAAAATTGTCAATTCCTACTTTGAATGGATGAAGAAAAAGTATTTATTAACGATTGAACAATATATATATATACGGAAAGCGTGAACTAATAGTATGAATTGAAAAAAGAGCATTATTTGTCTGCATTGTTGAAACAATGCAACCCGGTTTAGCTGAAAAATCAGTTTTCGACGCCATCTTTTGTCATTGTTTTAAAAATTATATTGTTACAACTATGCAGACGAATCTAAGTTCGTGCCAAAACCAGTAATTAATCTAATTAATTAATCGGCAATTATTGAAATAATATTTAAAAAACTGTATTAACATCAAGTATCATTCAATACAATTTTTTAAAAATTGTATTTGAACTTGATTGTGTGTGTGTGTGGATGAATACAAAGTATTTTATTAATGATTGAAAATCTGAAAAACATATATTAATAAATAAATCAATAAATATAGGGAGAGAGTGAGCTAATAGTAGAAATTGAATAGCTGTTGGTTTATTGTTAGAGTTATCTTTCAGATTCTTTACAATTCCGCAAATTTCCTTTTTCAGAACTCTGAAGATGTTAGCTCAATAAGCTCCATGTCAATATTATCTATATCACACAAAAGTTGACTAATTTGTGGAGAGATGTAGAGGGTGTCACTGAGAATCGAGCTACGTACCATATTTGGCACCCTTGCCATAGGTTGCCGACCTATGAGAAAAAATATGATCGATCCTCTATACGAGGACCGTTGCCAATATCCTTCTTGTCGTTTTCTAAGTACGATATAATTAAAGCAATTCCTCCATCTATAAATATAATAATATTTATCAATCTATAAAATAAGGTAACTTTATAAGTTATACGTATTAAGACAAAGATTGTGAAATAATTATAAGAATTAAGGAACATTATATAGTTTTTGAAATTATATGTATTATCTAGCTTAAATGTTTAGCTGTAGTGGGGATGAGTGTGGGAATGAATGATATAATTAGTATAAATATCACATCTCTGTTAAACAATGTGTTGCGATAAAATAGCACAGAGAATGAAAATACAATAAGTGCATTGTTAAAAGATAAATTTCCTTAAACTCGTTGTTCCCGAGTTGGCACTGTTTAAAAATTAAAATTTACCGTATATAACAAAGATTACCAAAAAAATTACCGAAATATATAAATTGTAGCATCCGATATTTAGATTCTTAATGCACGTTAAATTACGATTTTAGTCTGTCTCGTCAATCCATCCGGAATAATTGACATCGTATGTAGTGTTGTTACATTCGTGGATTTTATGCTATCAGTCCCAAGGAACGAAACAGTTCCTTAAAAGTGATGGAATTTACTCATGAAAAATAATCTTTTAGAAATACAAAATACAGCAGTAAAATTCGCACAGTAAATTCCAGGAGGTTTTCAATCTTTTTCCAGCACTGAGACACAACTATTAGTGTCAAAAAATGCAAACATAAAGTTTAAGTTTATTCTGTTAAGCAACCACACACACACTCGCTTCCGAACTCTGCAACAGCTGAAACAAAACTGTCTCAGTATCGGTGAGCAACTACTATTTATAATCTGTGCAGCTACCTTCCAAGGCTTTCTAAAAAAGAACCACTTACATCATAGATCGTGATGTTATAGATTTCTCCAGTAATTTTCAGAATCATCAGTATGGTCACCAAGCCGCCAAAAATTATGCCAACTTGGCTGTGTCACCAATATTTTGCTGTTTCCATTGATACCATTATAATGCAAGGAACGGTATTGCTTGAGAATTTTACATATTTTGTAGCAAAATAGATACAACAGAAAGTATAACATTAATGTGTTAAACATCCATATATAAATTATTTAAAGAAGAAATTAAGAATTAATTGCACAAAATTCATAATAGTATAATATCATCATCTGAATTAATGAGGGTGCAACGCTAGTATTAAAAAAAATCAACTCTTAAAATCATGAATGCTTGGTATAGAGGTACTTTTTCAGGTTTTTAAGACTTTATTTTTACTTATTTTCCCCTTAAATTCTTTTCTATTCATTTCTGATGACAAAATTCAGTAATAAATATCTATACTTTGACTATACCGAATGTGCACATTCGGGTTCAAGACGACGTTCGCCATCAGAATGCCATTGAAAGCATATCTAGATTATATTTGTTGTACCCAGCATGGTGTTTGGGGAATATCCAAGCCTCTGGTCTTTAAGGCCACGAAGAGGATTCGGAGTACTAGACCATTCGGGATAATACAAGTAATTAGCAATTATGCTATTTGGTAACTGTGGAATGTCAAATGTTGAAATTAAATTCATTGTGAGATATCTGTTTTGGAGATAAAACAAAGATGTATTACATCTGTTTTGTATAAAGTTTGTGTACTACAAATTAATTTAAACATGAAAAATAAATTAACTATCCTTTTTTTGAATCATTTAATGTTACAGAATAATAAATATTTGACGTCTTTAATGCTTTGAATCGTGAGACAATTGTAATATGTATGTATTTTCCGAAGATACCAAGTTTACCCAAGAGATTTAGAGCTGTTATCCGGTTACTCGTCGGACACGATATGTTTTATCTGAGATATATCTTCTCAAAGAATCTAACCCTCCTTTTGTTTAATGTTAGCCATATAATAAGTTACTTTCTTGCCCTCTACTGTTACTTATATTATTTATTTATTTATTTGCTTGGAAAAATTTAAACATTTTTCCTCTCTAAAATTCTAATATGGCTGCATCTTTGTTATTTTAAGTGAAGAGAATAAGAGTGTAGTAATTTGAACTGCCTAGTCTTATTTGCTTTTAATGGTAATAGAAGGATTTTAATAACGGCACAGTAGGTGTGTGTGCAATCAAATTATAAATTTAGCATTGTTAGCCTTAAAAATTGTAAAAGATTTAATTATAACTCCATCATAAAATGAAAAATAATTAACAAAAATACTGAAATTTTCTCGCACGAAACAATGTATTATTTATCAAATGTATATTAATATAGCTTATTATAAATTAACTCAAAAAATTTACGTTGTTGCAAAATCTCTCAATAAATATTCTGTAATACTATCCATGTCCGTTACTTTCAATTAATTGAAATGATCTAAAGTAAATGATTATTTGCCTCAGAATAAAAATTGTATCATTGAATGATAAAAACTTTTGAAACATTAAGTCAATCATAGAAATATAAAATTATTATTTCAAGATTTATTAATCACCTTTTAATTTTAGGAGATAATTTAATCTAACAAATACCTTAACAATTTCCTCACTTTGTGAGTATGTTTACTTTTCTTTGTAATGGATTACGAGAGGAAATTATCCTCAGTCTTACCCTGTGGATAAACAAGCTCATTTAACTACAGGCAGAAATGGAAGAATTATGTACAATTTGTAATTCTGTTTCCAGGTATTTTATTCTCCATGATGAATTTATTCACAGAAGTTATATGTTGCAATTTCATTAGGAAAAAAAGCCTCGCAACATCATAAAGCAATTTAACTTCTTTTGTTGAATGACATGGTTGATCGATAAATATACAAATACATCGGGTGTTGAGGGTAGTGGAGTGTAATGAAATAATTTTCAAAGATTTAAACACTTCCAATAATTACTTGAAAAAATAAAATTTAAAAAAAAATTGTTAAGCGTTATAAAAAGTGGAGTAGTGTTTTGACGGGGAAAAAAAATAATTTTCCCGACACACATGCGTGTTTTTACTGCACTTAAAAAATTAGCTTAGTTTTCTTTGCTCTCGTGTTGTTTCAGAATGCAACATTAACCTTTCACATGCGGCTAATTCAGATAAAAATAAAACTGTTTTTCAAGACGGAATTTTTAATTATGCATCTCCCCTCTTTTTATTCCATGATTGACACTGTCACTTGTCTTTGGATAATGGCAATAGTAAACGTGTTTGGTGCACCCGCTGTGAAGTGGGATCATTATGGTTTAGAATGTAAGAAGGAAAAGGAACATTTTACACCGTCGTTCCTCCCTCATTCGTCTGAAAAAAAGAGTGTTAATATAAATGACGTTAATGGTTATATGACAAACCACAAGGAGCTCCGAAAACATGTTTTTGAACCGTGTTCATCCTTTAAGAGACCATTTCCTTTAATTTGATATATTGAGAACCCACCATATAAAATCTAATCAACAAAAAATCGCGATCAACATTTTAAACAACTTTAAAAAGTAATTAAAACTTAAAGTAATTAAAAGTAACTTTGCATTTTAATAATAAAAATAATTTTTTGTAATTACAGTACGAAGTCCAATTAATAGGTTTAGGTTAATATTTCAATAACTTTTTCATGGATGGAGAAAATAAACAGCTCCTATGGTCAAAATGATAGAGCACCAAAGATTAGAAGTCTGTGTTGGCTTCTTTGACTGCAGTATTTAGCCGAACATAGTGGAATGGCCTTCACACCTTGATTGACCCTGCAAAAAGAATAAACTGTATACGTACTTCGTCCACTCAGCTCAGTATCATCCCTAGCCACGATAATACAGTCTGCAGGACTTGAGAGGTGGCCATTTGGACCACAACTCCCGTGTACCAGTGGTACCAGGAAAGACTCCCTGGTGGTGCTCTATCTCTTCAAAGCAGCAGACATCAGCAAACATCTCCCAAGAGACTAACCAGTGGTCACATTAGAACACTGTTCTACTCCAGTAACATCTTCCAAACCGGCATCAAGTATTGCAATGCCCAGGCTGCTCCAGACAAAATCCTTGATTGTCTGGTATTAGACAAGAAATACCTTTATTCTTCACTAACGCTTATCTTGGACTTCTTACGAGGGAAAAAGATCATATACCTAATTTAGCTCTGATAAGTATTGGAGATTAGTGACAATAATAGGTTAATACGAGGCGTGTTCAAATGACATTACTCGAAGCGTCTCATGCTAACAACTTTCTCAATATATTTTCGTGAAACAAACGCGATAGTGAAGTGTATGTACCAAGCACGCGCGTGCACATGCAGATTTGTGATAACTGCATTCGTAAGACGTGGCACACATTTAAAAATGGTTGTTGGGGATGCAACTGCGTCCAAAACGGATCAGCAAGCTATAATAAAGGTTTTAACACAGGAAGGATGCTGACATTTAGACAGTATTAACCTATCTAGATATTTCATAAGCTTGGTATAATAATATAATTTATATCTCTTACTTAAAGTAAAAAAAAACTGTTAACGGTGGAATTTCATTGCACAGCTTCTAAAGAAATGTTTTTCTTCCTTCGCTTTTTTGCTTTTAATTATGTATGAAAAAATCATCCTCATATTATGAAAATGTAATTATGTTCGGGACGTTGAACTTTAACATTAATTCTTAGTGGATGTTAAGAAAATTTTTCAATCTACAAATCACACATTGTCGCTTATATCACACGGATAAATTTCTAAAACAAACTTTTTGAAACTTTTAGAATAAGCAGCTTTTTTTTCTCAACATCTCACAATATGGAACATTTTACACCGTATCATTTACCACAGGAAAACTACACAAAAACTTATCGTTGACCTTTAGTTCCACACAGTTTCCCCCAAATAGTCAAAATATACCCTTTCAAAAGGTAGGAGATTAAGATATTCGAAAGAGGGTATGTCCTCTGGAGATTATGGGCGCAATCTGGTCAATCCAATGAACAGACATCTGTGACACATAACACGGAGGAGGTTGATCACCCCTCCCCTCTGCTTTCCGTTATCGACTCATCTTGACCAGGAGTGGTGGACCATGAGAGCAGAAATCGTCTTATCTGTCTCCAACAGACGCCAAGAGAAGAGGCATTGTGGCCCAATTACCATATCATCACTTGTTTTATGCGTTGACTGAGGGAGCAAATATCTGCCCCTTCTGGGGCAGATGATTCCTATTTGCTTTGATGCGACAATCTTCCCTGGCCATGATCGAATATCTGAGCGAGAAAGATGTGTTCTTCGTTTACAAACGAAGCAGTTTTTTTAGTAGTTTTTCTCTCTTTGGTAATATATATCCGCTAATGTGTTTGCAAAGTTTTTTTGGGTTTTCGTGTTTCTTTCTTTTTTGCTTTGGTTGGATTATTTTGTGCTTTTTTTTAGGAGCAATGTTTTTGATGTCATTTGTGAGAAACAATATATATAAAGAGTATGCAACACAAGATCAACTTCTGCTAATACCAAAAAGAGTTTAACTTACAATGTAAAAAAAAATAACATATTTATTCGAATCTAGGTCACACTCCAAATTCTCAATAAGTCTTTGTGGAAAATGAAAAAATAGTGTGAAATAGTTTAGAGCTTGTAATTGCTCTAATTGCTCCACCCATTTTTTAAAAATTTGATTCTAAGCCGTACGCGATTTTCAGTCGCTTTAATACTGAAAAAATGTGCGGCTGTGATTCTAGAATTGTATAATTAGTTTGTGTATTTACAAAAATCTTGACATTGTTTTTTCTAATTTGAGTTGAATTCAAGAAGAAACTTTCTTTAATATAAAAAAAAAATTGTAGTTGAGGAAGGGGGGAGGGACTCTTGGTTTTTAAGCATATGTAAAATAAACTAACTCGGATGAAAATATCTGGTTTTTCAAGTCATTTGTTACAAAAAAAAAAGAAAGAAAAAACTCCTGTTTATAAGAAAACTATTCACCGGAACTTATTATGTTGCATTTATTCATATTTTTATTTAATCTTAGCACTTTATTTCTCATTCCGTTACATGCAATTTTTTCTCTTACACAAACTGTATTTCTCTCTTTCTGAAGATTTTATACATTAATTTCCTAGACACAATTTCTTTTATTAATTTGATCTTTCAATCTCCAATTTCATTTTTGTTTATTATTTATATGGTATTCTGTATGTGTTTTTTACTTTTTTCATTTATATCTACTAAGACTTTTATTTATTTCAATGATACCCATGTTATACTGGATTGTAAAATTTCATTAATATATTAATATTCTTTTAGAAAATTAATAATGTGCTATACTGCACACACACACAACTTTTTCTACGTAGATATTTTTCAATTTCTACTTTTAGTTCACTCTCTCCCTATATATGTATATCTTGCTCAAATTTTCAATCGTTAATTAAATATTTTGTATTCATCCACTGAAGTTAAAATACATTTTTTAACTTGTAGTGGTTAATACAGTTTATGTTAAGGGGACATGGTACGATCTATAAGCAAACATTTTTAATTTAAGACTTTTCAAATTTTTTCGGTTGCCTTCTATGTAAAACGGATTTTGTGATCAAAATTTGATAAACAGCTAGCCGTTTAATTTTTGAAGTGATTTTAAAACGCTACTCCTCCTACAAAAAATTACGTACACGCATGACATTTGATTTACAAGTACGTTAAACCATGCATAACAAAGTTTGGTATGGGTTTTGCGATAGCATGATTGGTGTTTATACAATACTTCTTTTTTATGAAAGCTTATTAAAAATTCCTTAAAAAATTTACATATTTTGAGTTTTGTTATTTTTAAAAAAATAAGTATTGCTTTGATTCAAAAATGCATACTAACTTTTGTTACATGTACTGTTAGAAATAGGTAAACAAATTCAAAGCATTATGCACAATAGAAAAAAGGCCTTAGCATTTTAAATGAAGACAAACTCGTGATTTTAACTTTCTGAAGTAAGTTCAAAGTTTTGATTTTCCATAGGGATATGAATAAAAACAGAAGTAAAAGATATCATAATTTTATGTTTTTTAAGTTTAGAGCTTTTAAATTTTTTGAGGTTATAGAAAAGTATATAAAGAATTATTTAGGCTAAAAAAAATTAGATTGATTTTTTGACCTATTTTTGTCATTTGAATCGTACTGCGTCCTCTTAGTTTTTTCAAACATGAATTCATTAATAAAATTTTTATTTTTTAATTTTAAATTTATTCTGCGTTATTTCTGACGAAGTTAAGTTTATCTGCAACACATGACGTCAGTGAGTTTTTGTAACGAAGTAGGAATTGACTTAATATTTTTTATATTACTTGTATTAAATTGCAAAATGACATATACCTAATTAAATGTGTTCATGGTAATAGTCCCTTTGTTAGATGGCTGTTATAACGGAAGCTACTTAGTTTCATGACGGACTACAACATGCACTTCGAAGAGAGTGAGTGAATATTAACGTCGCACTGATTAGCAACACGAGGGTTTTGCGACGGTCCGTAATTTTGAACCATGGTCAAGTGACGCGGACGACACCTGAGCTGCACCCCTCTCCTAACTACCACACAACGGAGACGTTTGAGCTCTTGACAGATTTAACGTGCATTGCTCCCCTACACGGCGGATCTTTAGTGGTACTAGGATCGAACTCATGACACGCTAGCCATGATCCGATGCCTAGACCACTCGGACACCGCGGCCTATGCACTTCGAAGAGTTAGGAGAGAAAGAATAATAGTTCACAACCAAAGGGAACATTTAAGTAAAATCTAAGTGTGTAACGAATGACAAAAAGACACAATAGTGCGAACTCTATTAACAGCGTGAACACTTTGCCAATCGGCATGCCAGCTAGTTGGTGAAAGCAGATGTAAATAGCCACACGCATAAGCATCTCGTTATTATTGATTATTGTAACTTTGGTCAATTCTGAATGTAAAAGAAAGTTGGAATAAAAAAAGGGCGGATAAAGGTTGATCTGAGCTAACCACCGTAGACTTTCTTTCAGTGGAGGTTGTTAGTGAAATTATCATTTTTCAAAAGATTTCTCAAGAAACATATTTATTGTCATCCTCAATCGAATAAAACTACAACGCAGTCATATTGATGACGCAATAAGTATTACTGAAAATCGTATACATGTTTATGTTGTCACGACGCTGGTTAGTGCTGCTAAGGTTTTGGTCACTTATTAATGCCGTATCACTCCTAAGGAAGGTGGCGTTATGAAGACATTGAGATGCTTGTACATGTGTGAAATTTGAAAGTCACTCTAAGTATGAAAAAGTTCGAGTGAAAATCTGAAAGTCGATCGGTGGTAGAGTAGGTGTAGAGTAGGGGTGGGTGGACTCTTCCAGGGTACGGGCTACTTCTAAGCTTTTAAAGGTGCTGCGGTCCACCCAGAGAGGTGTAGGCGTGTCCATTCTGAATTAAACTTTCTCCTTTCTCCTCTAACAAAAATCTTTACCTTTTCTTAACACTTTTTTTCGACACTGAACCCGTCTTTTTAATATATGATAGATTACTACTAGACCGTGGAATGGCACGTATTGAATGTAGCGAACAGAGAACATACGTGGACTGATGCATCTTAAACCTACGTCCTGCGATGAATCGCTGCCGAGTCCTGCACCATCCCTAGACATGACATTAACACGACAATCCTATCCCGTGGAATCACAGGGTGTGGGATGATGTATCAATGACCAATGTGATGCTATCACGGCAAGAGTCGATCATCAACATTTGTTTTCCCCTTCAGTAGGCGTTTGGGCAAAAATTCATTTATATACGGCAAGCATCGCAGTGATTGTTTTTTTTTCCTACAGCGACAGTGAACGCGTTAAGCGTCATAGTGTACTTCCAATGTAGGTACATGTGTCTTCTCTACATTTATCGAATTTTTTACCTAAGTAATCATAGTCACATCGATTGTGAAAAGACAATTCTTCAGTCTAACTGGCATCAGTGTTCCATAAATATGTTTCTTTTAGTACGAATGTCTTAGGTTTAGTAAAAATGGTCACCCCAAAATGTATTAGCGGTCCACCGGTCAATCACGATCGACTTAATAGTGTGTTGTTGAGTGTAGAGTGCTGAACTTTTGTAGCAGTGTCTCTCCAGTCTCTGTGAAGCTCCTTAGTGCACTGCTTCTCAAACTTTCAACACTTGCGACCCAATATTCACTCATATTTTTCATCGCGCCCCCCTCCATACAATACCAATGCATTAAATTCAATAATACTATACTTTGACGCTAAACCTGCAATCCTACTTTAACCTCCAAAGTTCCGCCGGCGTATATAAACGTCTCGTTCGTCTAGTGCGTTAATTTCTCCAGATGTATATATACGTCTTTTTGAAGTGCAATCTTTTCAGTAAACTTCTATAAAATTATTCCGAAGGCTTTGGAATGCAACAAAATGACCTTGACAGTGTGTGTTCACGAAGGATTTATTTATTTCAGAGAATGTGCATATTTTTTTCTTTTTTACCTCTACCCTCTTCCTTAATGTACCACATACGTTCACCTACGTGTTAAACGGTGGCATTGGGAAGCGTATGACGTAATTTTTTTTAAATCGGCAGATAAGGGATTACTTATCAACTGCACAAATTAGCAAGATAAATGTTCATTTTTTTGTATGTAATTTTATGTATGATAAGTCCATGCTGTCACTGATAATAATTAAACTTTTTCTTAACATAGTATGTGGTTATAAAATTAACTTATAAAATATATACATTGCGGCCAAGTAACTGATATATAAATGTTTTTCTATCAGTGTAAACGTGTATTTTTATTTTTTTATTGGCATCAGAATAGTGTATTTTGTTTGTGTTTGCTTTCCAGTAAGGTTAATAATTTTTTAATTTAATAATTTTTTGTGTTTTCGGACTTTTCAATATTGATCGCGTCGCCGCGCCCTACTCGTAGGGGGTATCACGTCCCTACCCTATGAGGAGTGGTTGGTGTCATGTTACTTTTCCTTTCTAATTTTTATATTGAAATAGATTACAAAATAATTTAAGGAAGGCACTGAGGTTACCGGGAGCATTAATACAGAAGTGCTCTCAGCTGCGAAAAACACTTCATAGATTTAACGTAAAATGGCAAAATCAAAAGACAACTTAGTAATAAATAACTGAATTTTAGGCAGGGGGGGGGGTGATGAATTTTTGCACTGAAAATAAAAGTATTTTATATACTTTTTCCATTTCCAACACTTGTAATTATTAAACTTAATCTTAATTTAGTTTTGATAAATTAATTATCAAATACATTGTATATTTCTGACGCATATATAATTGTGCCAGTTTAAATGTACATTTTATTTTTTACTATGTCAGAATGTATTTTGTTTTGCTTCCTTTTATAAAATAAATATCTTTTTTTTAAAAATAACTTCTTATATTTGACTTTTGGATGTGCTCGTGACATCTGCGTAGGATTTTCACGTCCCCTAAGGGTCGCTCCCCACAGTTTGAGAGCCACTGGTGTGATGTAAGCAAATTACAAGTTCTGAAACTGAAAAATTATATTTGCAGTAAAAAAATGTCACATGTGTATAAATTAAAAAAATAGAGTAAATAGCAGAAATAAAAAAAAATGCATAAATCTTTATTTATGATCTTACTGTTGAGGAATGCTAATAAATTTATCAAAACTTGAAGAAAACAATATTTTTTCAGAAAAAATTGTAGCGATTTATCTAAAACAGTTTTTTTGGACGAAAATCTTCAAAGAACAGTAGGAATAAGAAAAAAAAATTCACCAAAGCCATCCAAATATATAGATATCTAATATATGAATCATGACAAGTATGAACTGTATTTTTCACAGAAAACGGCAAAAAATTCAACAAATAAAATAAGATAGATGAAGCTGGAAGTGAAAGGATAAGCGGGAAAATTATACACAAGGATTTCAAAAAGCGAGGACAGATTTTTTATTTTTTACCTTAAATTTTGTCATGTATTTTTAAGGAATTTATTTTTCTGTTTCTTAATGTTTTCTTTTATGATATTTTAGTTGTCAAAAAATTAAAAAAGTTATTCAATTATTTTTTTTTATCCTTCAAAATAAAAGAATGTTCTCTAGTACGTTTTATTTTGTAACTTTTAAACAAAATCAAAAATACTGATTAGGAATACGTGTATTAAGTAATTTATACGTGCCACACAAAAATTAAGTAAGTTTCACCTCATACTGTATTTAATACAAATTCAAAAATGTTATGCATTTTAAACATATAAAATTAATAAAAAATTATTAAAAATCAAATATCATGCAGTAAATTTATTAATATTTATAATATGCTACTAAATATGTTGCTATATTGGTTCTTTATGCATTGAATATTAACAATGGTGTTGTTAATTGCTACAATTATGGTATTATTAATTACTAGTCATTACCCGCACGCTTCGCTGGGTATTTCCTGATGTACGAATATATACTCTTTACCTGTTCGCGCGCGAATCCATTAACAAACCTTGTAACTCTTACCTCTTGATTTAAAAAGAACTTGACTTGAATTTGAACTGGAACATGAAGTGGAATTATCCTTTACGCTCTCTTAATCCCATTCCCCAAAGTGAATTTCTGCAAAAGCTTTCTTTCTGTACCACCACTCAATTATTTTACTACAATGGTATCATTAAAAATTATTATGTACTACATAATGTCCGCTTCCTATATTAGAAATTCTTGAGTTTTTGTTAAAATAATGGAAACAATTTACACTTTTCAAAAGTTAAAGGAAGATTTTCGAAATTTTTTTGCTCGGCTTTAATATTAAATAGTTCGTAAGTTTATGATGATTCGCCTTTATTTTATGCTTTGAAAGTTACTACTGAAATTAATTTAAGATGTAGTATCAATAATGCAAACAATGAATGTGATTCGTAATTTTGATGAAGTTTGTCAATATAAGGAAAATTATATCGATATATATATATATACAAATAACTTGAGAAGTGCTCATATTAAGCAAATACAGCAAACTTTACTTTAGTTTTTTATGCAAGTTCTTGTAAAATAAGATTTTAAAAAATTCATTCGTAAAATTTATAATTTTTTAATGAACTATAATTTTTTTGAAAAAAATGAATAAATTAATAATAAAATTGGTACAAAATTTTACATTTTATTTAAAAATAATAATTTGAAAGGAAAATAGAAGCAAAAAAAATTAATTAAGTGGTATAGATAAAATATAAAATAAAATGAGCCAATGTTATAAAACAAATTAAATTGTTAAGAATTCTTATTCGAATAAAAATTTAAAAATTACAGATCTTTTGAACGCGACATTACGAGCCACAGAACTTGAATAAACCGTTTCAAAAAGAACTTCACTGTGATGTATGAATACTAATTTAAACCAGAAAATACAAGTAGATATACATTTTGAAAAAGATCTTGTTGTGTGACAAACGAAAGAAATCGATTAATTCTTCCAGAATTTTTAACATGAAACAGGTTTATTTTATTCGAAATTTGCATCAGCGAACCCATTCAAAGTTTACTTTTAGATGTGAAAATTGATTTTAAATGTTGTATCTCCTTTAGGTAAGTTCATCCGAAAATAACATGCACGAATGAAAACTGTTCATTTCTTTTTTCGAATAAAATGACAGTAAGAGCGGGAAAAGAAGTTTTCTTTTTTTCCCCTCCTTCACGTGACTATTCCCCCTTCCCTTCCTCTTCAATGCCAGATATATTGAAGTAACAATTCCACGGAAAATGAAAGAAAATCTTTTGGCCGAATCTTTTCAAAAGGAAAACCACAAGGCCTCAGTGGAAAAGTTAAAAATACCTTCCATAAAAGAATTCCAGACTTCTTCAAGAGACAGGATAAATCGGGAAGAAAAGAGAACGTATTGGCAAAAGTTCTCAAGACCATCGCAGGAAAACTTTCTATAGCAGCGATAAGGATCCGGTTATTTTCCAACTTTTTCCTTCAAAAGTAATATTCCTAGAACTGGAAAAAGCAACGATATGTAACGGCATTAGCTTTTTTCCCAACTTTAGAGGGGTTTCATTTATTCTTTTTGAATCTAGTGACGGTTCTAGATATTTTTGAATAAATTTCTTAAACAATTGAAGTAGACATATCCGTCGTAGAATGTTAACATTTTGTAGTATTTTTTAATTCAAAATTGTTGTGGAAAACTAACAGAAAAAATTTTTTAAACGGGATAATGCCTACGGTTACAGAAGAATCTCGATAAAATGCAAGGGTTGTATTATTTAAAAAATAATATTTGATATTTAAAATAAATAAATCATGTATTTGGATTTTTATTGGAATGGTACAGGTTAACACATAATAAAGTGTTGCAAAGATAGTTTTCAATTAAAAATATCGTAATTCCTAAGATACGTACTTCACGCAAATTATTGCAAATTATTTGTAGTACTTGTTAATTATCATTTCCCCATAGGCGATATTAGGTAAGCTTTTCTTAGGAGAAGAATGACGATTTGTAAAATAAAAAATCTTTAGATTAAATCCTAGCTTAGTTCACATCTTTGGCGAGAAAGGAAAAATTTGGCTCCAAAGGATGCGAACAACTTGCTCAATGTGGGACGAAATCATTCGTCAAGCTGGTGATATGAAAAGGCATACACTAAAATATGATAAAACCGATATTTAATACACGTATGCATATTTATACAGTTATAAATAAATACAAATATTTTTTTGTTTTGCTTTTTAAAAATTGTAAACTTTTAAACAGGTTTTTGTCTCTGTGTTTGTTTTCGGGAGACAATTTCACAGAAATCGATTTAAGAATAGTTTAAATCATGAAACTGATTTAAAAACAAACGAAAAAAAATTGATCCAGCTGCAGTTTTTAAAATCCAATGTGCTGACTAAATTTTGTCAAATAACATTTCTCAAAGGCCTATTTATTCCATGACATACGAATTTGATCATTTGTGCTTCTCTGGTGAAGAAGTGGTCACAAAGATGTAGTGTTGGGTTCCAGAACTTGGCGTTTTTCTTAAATTTGGTGGTTTTCATCAATACGGTTGCTAGATAACACAAAAGTAACACATATTCAAGAGATTACTACTTCTGAGTAAGATCTAAGTCAATACTTCATGGATAAAATTAAACATCTTTAGAGCAATTTCGGTAAAAAAAAAATATAAATGCTTATTTTAGAACGAATCTTTGGATATTTTAAAAATACGATAATGAAGGAGAGATATTTAATATAAGCAATTCATTTAAGGTTTTGTTCTGGGAAAGCAAGCATTATAAGTTGATAGAACAATAAGGCATTATACTTTTTTTACAATAATGAAAGCTGTAATAACGAAAAAAAATATCATTCTTTGTAGTACATGAAATTAACTCCATTAGTTAATTACAAGTGCACTTACTGGAATCGAAAATGTTTTGCGAAGAAAGAAAAGTTTGTTCAAAGTACACAAAACACGAAAGTGTTTGTTTTATTACCATAAAGGACGCGGCAAACATTTTACAAAATAAAAAGAGTCTTTCTCTATGCATTTAAGGGGCTTATATTGCTCTGCTTTAGATTATAATAATTCCTTCTTTAGAAATAAATTCTATTGTCATGATAATACCTCATCTCAAAAAAGAAATTTAGCTTATAGGTGCTTTTAATTATATGTTTATGACATTTCTTGTTTCTTTATGTTAATTTTTGAGCTAAAAACAAGATTATCTTTTTGGAAGCGTCATAAATCCAAAAGACATATTAATATCGTATTCATTCTCTTCATGCAGAAACATTAATAATTGTGATGTAACTATCAAAGATAAAAAAGGGTTTTTTAATACATTTAGATATATTTTAAACCATAAATAGAGATTGTGGACAGTATATTCTTCACTAAATTCAAAGTTAATAACCCTTTGAGAATCCCCGTTCTTAGATTGTGTTGTTCGAACAGAAGATGTTCGTTTACACAATTATTTGATTTACATATAAATAATTTTTGTTGCTGTTGTTGACTCTAAATTGTTGCTCCAGAAATCATTTATATGTCACGTAGTCCTATGTATCATTTTTTAAATCGGAAAATCCAAATTTTTGGTTCTGAATTAAGGTGGAGAAAACATTTATTTGACAGAAATGTTAGAATGTTAGTGCACATTCCTTAGACAAGTCTTGCGGGTTTTTTTTTTTTTGACAAAAATAGGAATTCAGATGACTTTAATATCTTATTATTAACGATGCACTCTTAGAAGCCATTCTTTTTAATGCATTATAATTTAAATGATTATTGAAATATTTCTTGTTTATTTTTCGCTACTTTTTTTCCCACGTTTTATAAAATTTTGTTGATCCTTTTGGCAGCATATTTTAGAGCAGAATTTCAAAAAGAAAAAAAGAAAAAAAATTAGCTGTTTGCAATGAAGTATATATTTTTTGAAATAAATTAAAAAATAAATTTTTTTTCTGTTTGGATACAAAACAATTTTAAGAGTTTTAAGAAATCGGGTTAGTTTCTCAGTTGCATCCTACACAAAAGCTTTCCATTCCTTACTTAAAGTTTCAAACTATAATTATTACCCATTTATTTTAAATAAATCTATTTTTGTTTTGCCACGAATAAAACTACATTCTAAATGCAAAAGAGAGTTTTTGTGATAACTTTTTGATTTTAAGCCAGTAATGAAGAAGATGGTTAATATGAAACACAATCATAGTGGTAAGGGAGGTATTTTTTAAGAGTTTTCCGACTAATCAGAGAGCAATCAGTAATTAATGCATTGCAAGACAAGTGGAACATCTTTAACAAGATAAAAGCATTAAAAAAACCGCTCAAAGAAGAAAACATTGCATTTTCTTTCTATAACGCATCTTTATTGAGCTGAACACTTAAAGCAATGATTTTGCTATGAAACAGATCACATTCGTATTATTTAAGAATTATAAGAAAAAGGATCCAATTATATCTTCATTAAAATGATTCAACATGTTTGAAATACGGAATATTATTTTCGATAGTATAATAAAAATATATTCAACACACTGCCATTTTTATTTTACACCAAATCTCGTAAAAATAGTTTCATCCAACTAAAACAGTTAAAGTAAAATCATTGATTGAAACGATAAACACAACTTAGTACATTATACTTGCTCTCAAATATTGGCGAGTGAGTGAGTTACATTAACGTCGCACTATGAAGCAATACTAGAGCTATTGGCGACAAACCTCGTAATTTTGAACCCTGGTCAAGTGACGCGAATGACACCCTCTCCTTCCTCTTGTCCATAACTACAACATCACACTAACGGGGGGGACATGAACCTCAACAGAGTTAACGTACATCACAGCCCCCCCCCCTCTTCACAGCGAGTCTTCAGTGGCCCCAGGACTCAGACCCGCGATACACCAATCGCGAGTTCGTGACCATAACAACTATAGGCTACTGTAACCACTCAAATATTGGCAAACCGTTTTTGTTCTGCGTTTTATCGCAGTCTACTTAAAACAAGTTAAGCTTACACACTCTAACCCTTGAATGTAATGTATATATTTTTTTATTACTTTTTGTAAGAAAATCGGAAAAGAATAACTGAGGTCAGATTTCGAAAGGTCGCATAACCGGCTGTTGAACATCTCTAAAGCGAAGTCTTCCAACTCATTTCACTTCCCCGGAGAAGACTTGGAAAACCCCCCATGGAGCAAGGAAAGAAAATATTTCAAAATGGAGGCCCAACGATCGACTTACAGCCAATATCTAGGTCAGTGTTTATCTCTTTTTATTTCGTTTCCGTATCCTTCGTACATTACTGCGGTCTGCTGCGGAATTGAAGAAAGCATATCCTACTTTTTACGAGTCACCGTCTGTTCATGGGTGAATAAAGAACAGCATTGATCTATGCAAAGAGTTTTCTATGAAGTCAAGACAGCGCAAATGGTGTTCAAATTTCAGACAAAGTTTAGACTATTAAATTATCATTTAGTTCTAAAGATAATTTAACAAATGTAAAATTTTGGGGGTGCATATTTTTGAATCAATAAATAAACATAAATAGTTATTAAAAGTCATTAGTCATTTCACTAGAAGTAAAATGCAGATATTAGAGCAATTTCTTGCTGTTGGTAGCTTAGCCCAAACAGGGCAAAAGTAATTAAATAAAAGGTTGTGAAACTAACACAACAAATAGTTCTTCACGCAAAGTTTCATTCAAAATTCGGCTCTACGACAACATAACCTTCCAATATGTGATGTCAAGAAAAGAAAGTACACACATTAATAAAATTCTGAACTTTTCAGCAACGAATCCTTATTTGTGCGTAAATTTATCTAATTCTGTTTTAGAAATGTAAAAAGAATATCTATATCTATAATTATATAAAGGAAAAATATAAGCAACATTTAAAGATACGAAGGAAAAATAATAATAGCAAAATAAAAAAATTTAAGTAAAACACCATTTTAGTATTTAAACAAAGAAAGAAGTACTAATAAATGAAGTATTCAACAAGAATTAAAAATAGAACTCAGTGAATCAAAAAGCAATTTCGGACTTAGGACCAAATAAGTAGGCTTAAACAAGCATGATGGCACAAGTTATCCTCATTTGTGACTTGGTAGATAAATAAGAAAAAGTCCAAACAGAATACAAACTAAAAAGAAATCCAAGCACAAAAAAAGCTGGGATTCCAAATTAATGAATGCGAAGTTAATCAACTCGTACATAAATACATAAAATCTTAAATTAGTAAGTTTCCCTTAAAACCTGGAAAATATATTCGAATAAACCTATTAAACAGACAAAAAAATATTTCTATTCATTGAATAAGATTCGAATGATTTAAATTTATGTATTTTATAGGATTCTCAAAAAATTCAAACTGATTTTAGCACTTACTATTCCATCAAGGATCAAATATTCTATGCTAGAGAATTCTCGAACATTTACCCAAAGCATCCAGGCAGAGATTAAAATATAATCTTCTTTAAGTACGATAATATGCATTCAAAGTATTGGAAACTCAAACCTCATGAGATATTAGTATATATTTAAGACATATGTAAGCTAAATTTATTTAAATTTTGAATGCATACAACTTTCCTTGCAAGTATATGAATATTATAAAATATACAGAAAGGAACCAATACATATATGCATTATATAGCTAAATATCCCTTTATTATCACATAAAGCTATGGAACGTTTTGAAAGATTTGTTAATGATTTGCGCTTCTTTACTTTACTTTGGTTAACCCAAAACTTGTGTCTCACATTTAAAAGACGATTTTTGCTTCTCTTTGAAACTTGTTCTTTTGAAAATTTTCAAAAGTTAAAATATTAAATTTCAAATATTATTTTGTACTAGCTCATGTATGGAAAGAAAAATAGTATTTAAAAAAAAACAATTTTATGTGAATGAATCATTAGGAAGTTGATAAACTCATGAATTTTAATGATAAGTATCAAAAAACATGTTAAGCGGTCGCAAATTTTATATTATTTAATGTGCGCATACTACAAACGTTTCATCGATATTTGAAAATTATTGGTTTAGAAAATGATAGTTTAAATTCCTGTGGGAAATAATGCTAACAACATCAATGATTTTCACTAAGGTAATTGAAATACTTAATAAATAAATTAGTAAGAAAATAATTTAAAACAAATAGAAAAAATAAAATAAGATGTTCTGATTTAAATAAATAAAAAGTAATTATTTAAAAAAAAAACATTTTTCATTTTTTAGCTCGTTTTTTTTACTACTAATACTAATTTAATCTAAATAAACGATAAAAAGTTATTATTATTTTTTAGTAGGACTTTATGGAAGATGTATCTGAACAGCATGAGAAAAATGTTAGGAAGGTTACACAGAAGTTAGAATTTTTTCTTCTTCATAACAAAGAATAAACTCTGCGACTTCATATGATATGGAAACAATAGATATGGATAAAAACTACTCAATGTTTTGTGATTGCCAAAAAAATGAGTCTGTTACTTCATCAAACACAATTGTATTGTTACTGGTTTGGCTTGAGAGTGACTGTAAAGGTAATATACACGTCTGAGACATGTAAAGTTATACATTGCACAGGAGATTGACGGGTTCATTATGTATAATATAACATAAATGATGCTAAGAAATGTTATCATTATGTGAACAAAGCATATCTAAATTTAAATCATTCAAAATTAAAAGCAATAACCATCAAGCCTAATAATAAATTTTATAACAGAAAAACATAGTTATTATTAATTTTTCATATAAAAAAGTACAATGTGGTATTTGCTTTAGTTTTACCATTGCACTCGCTAATAGTATCAATTCTCTAAGTTAAATTGTTGGTTCTAGAACAAATAGTACAGAGCAGTGATGCTCAATCCACGGGTCGCACGGATTCCACCGGACCTTTCTGATTGGCCCAGTCATAAAACGTTTCCCTGACAAATTCACTTATTTAAGAACAATGCATTAAAAACTTAGCGAACAATTCTATCGATTAAGCAATCAAACATATCCATTTTGCTATCTACGTCGAGCTGGTACGAATTACGATGTAACTTTTTTCTTTTTGTAATTGTAACGGTTAGTGATTACAAATAACAGTGGAGTAGCAACCATTTTATTAGTGAATCTAATTTTGAATTAACCCTCACGTCTCCCAAGAGAAAAATATCTAAAAAATATATGTTGTTTCAAGACGATTGGGATCTTGACTATTTCGTAAAGAAAAGCAAACACGGATCGAAAACTTGTTCGATTTGTCGTGAAAATGTTATATCTAAAAATATAATTTTGCTCGTCGCTATACCACTGAGCAAAAATCTCTCTATGGGTCATTTTCTTGAGGATCTCTTTCAAGCCGAGATAAATTGTGGCTTTCTTGAAAAATCTTTGCAACAGTAACAACACATTTTGTCGGTGGCAATGTCACAAAACGCAGAGGTAACAAAAGCACCCTATAAAACATTAAGCATATTGATAAGCATATAATATTGTTAAGGATAAATATAAAAATTGATACAGAGGTTGTTAAAGTGTTTCTTAAATGCTTCCGATGATAAATTCAGTTATTTGTTCAGATATTTTTTTTAGAAAAATCAAAAAGTATTTGAATAAATTTGAAAGAAAATTGCACGAGCAAGTCTGAACTAATTTTGAACCAATAATACTGGTTTCAGTCCGGAATTCAATAAACTCTTTGCTACCATACTGCACTTGAAAAATTAATATCTGAAATAAAAATAAGTGAGGATTTGTCAAATGAAAAAATCAAATTATCAAAGTCCATGACAGCTTGGTTTTTATGACAGAATAATGCAAACAAGGAGCTTGGGATCATAGATGAAAGGAAAAATTGAAATTCGCTCATAACTGCATAAAAAAGGCATAAAATCAATTTTTAGTGAGTTGAGCTTGACCGAGTTTAATATATAGTTTTAAAATAAAATGTAGAATTATATATTAATATTTTGATCAAATTTATGCATTTTAAATATCCTTGATTCCATACTGCCCCCCCCCTAATCCTTATGTTTCGGCCCACGTGAAATAGTTGTCATATATATGTAACCCGGCGGAAAATTTTGTATACCCTTGGTGTAGAGTTTGTCTGGAATATATTCATCCAGAGGGAGGACTAAGTCCGTATGGAGAATTTTGTTAACAGAAGTATTTGCAGTAACTTCATTGCTCACTGTAATTGCTTCAGTTCATATGTTTTTGACTTACTGAAAAATAGTTGTTGGCTGTTATTTAAAAAAGTTGCTGCTAACACTTCTTATTGTCTGTTGTGTTTTTGGAATTTACAGGTGAATCATATAAATAACGAGACATATTTAAAGCATCTAACTATTTATGGTAAATTTTAATCGCTTACTTACCAGCTTTAGTTTAAAAATGAAACGTTTAAGTTATCACTATAACTATTTTTATTATGGGTTTTCGAAATTAAATCCTCAAACCAGAAACGAAATTTTAAATCTTTCGAAGGTTAGTTGGGCAAATTCTCTTATAAATAAAGCATTTAAAAATCCGAAAAGATATTTTTCTGAAGTATTACTGTCTAAACTTTGAAAGGAAATAAAATTTGGCTGTCTATCATGTGCTCCGGGAAAAATATGTGGACGAAAGAAAGTCTTTGGTCAAGAGAAAAATAAGCTGAAATGACATCACACAGTCGAAAATAAGCTGCAATGACTTATCACACAGTCGAAAATAAGCTGAAATGACTGATCCACAGTAGAAAATACTCTGCCTCAAAGAACTTTATCAAAGAAGCTATGAATATCACGATCGACAATTTATAGTCAGATAAAGAAAATTGGCTTTAAAAAAGTGAATAAACCAGTCTGTCATCAAATGTCTATAAATCCCGTAACAAAATGAAATGTTCTTGCTCTTTGTATTTAAGGTTACGCAAAGGTAGATACAAAACATGGATAGCTTTTGATGAAGCTCTGTTTCATCTGCCATCCACAACTTGTAAAGCGAAGATAAAATATATTTCACACGAAAAGCACTGCAAAGACGCAGTTATTTTCAAAAGGCAAACTGGTCGTCAGGAGTTATGGTACGGATGGAAATGTCCTCTCAATGCTTAACAAAACCTTTTTTTTTTTGGAGTTTACTCCTTCAGAATCGATTTCTGTATATAGACACGGTTTGAAAATGTTATGAGGAATGAAATGTGTACAAATGTTACGCTGTGTTCTGCGCATACGTCTAGTTGTTGTCTGAAAGAAGAACTAATGTTTCGTCTTTTTTAAAATTATGATTATTCTCTCTCTTTTCTTACCGAAATCAGTCAAGAAATAATTACAGAATCGGAAAGATCACATACTTTGGCAAAATACGTTATATTTTTTTCTTTTGCAAAATAATGAAATTTTGATTTTTTGCGACTTTTTGTAAAATGAGTTAATATTGATGCCTTTTATGAAAAAAGTTTTTCAATTGTTCTGTACGAATTTCTTACCATTGTAATGTATCGAAATTCTGTACAAAAAAAAAAAGTTTATACGTTGCTCTTTTCGAATCAGTGATTTAAATATAAAATGCTAAAAACATATTTTTTTGAGATTTTTTAAAAAATACTCAAACATCTATCTAAACATCTAATAACTTCATTATTTATTAAAGTACTTATACGAAACTTTTTCCAAGAGTCAAACGTTGCTATCCGTGTTTTTACAAAAATTGAAATAATTGCTTGAAAACTACGGATTCACAGAGTTTTTGTATTTTTAGTCTACTACCCTTTTTACAAAAATCTTTATACAATTTCTTTCTAACATTTTTTAAAAAAAAAATACCATTTTTTGTTATCTATGTGGGAAATTAGAAAAGTATATTTTAAAAACTAAGCCATAAAAAAAAATTTAACTTAATGTTTCCTATATAGAGGTATTTTCATCAGTCAATAACAGTCTCTGGATAGAGGCAATTGGGTTTACCAGGCTCTCTACCGTTCATCTTAGTACAATTGATTAAATTATGATCAATAAAATGAATGTAGGAGATATGATTCACTTTTCTCTCAAGTTCCAAAGTCTCCCGGGACATGCACAGGATCTCCGTTGTAATATTGTGCAAAAAGCACACCTTTTGATGTTCTCAGAATCATGGTTTCGCAATGAGAAATTAGCGGTACCCCTAACGGTAAACACATTGTTGTCGTCACAGTTTATATTTCTATCAGTCAGAATGTTACTGATATTACAGATTATATTCACGAGACATTATTAGAATATACAAAAGGTGGTTCTAAACTACTAGGGAAACAGTATCATGTACTTCCACTTATACTTGGTGATTTCAATATTGATTTCGATAGAAGTTAAGGATTTGGGATTAGTCCAATGTTTAAAATCAGATCTTAATTTGGATTTCGTTTCTGGTAGAGCACTGGGGACGACTAGGTTTGGTAAGCATTGATGCGATGTTTTCACGATTCATAAATTACGTATGTATTGAAGTTCACTCATCATACTTAAGTTTCTATAAGCCTCTTGTCATAGTGATTAATAATGGTGAGAGTATTAATGTAATTAATACTCACAGTGATATGAATTGTGAAGTAAATCAACCTTTGCAATGTAATCATATACTGTGAGTAATATATATTTATGTAATATAATTGACCTATATTATTTTATATAGATATTATTTTACCGAATCAATCTGAAGAATGTGAATAGAATAAAGAAAATACATGCATGGTTTCAGTATTATGAGATGCGTTTATTTACCCTGTTTTCCTACTATATAATCCAGTCGTGCGTTGGAGCTGAGACACACACAGTTTTTTTTTCTTTTGTAGAATCACAGTTTAAAATTGATGCTAAATACTATCAGAATTAAGTTTCGAAGCACATGGTCAAAGAAAGGAAACGTCTTTACCCTCAGGGAAATTTGTTTTTCACCAAGATTCTGCACAAAGTCATGCAATAAAATCAACTATAAAATGGCTGAACGATAAAAAAAATTGTCTTCTTCCTGAGAAATTGCTACCATGATCCCATGACTGTGCTCCTTGTGATTATTTTTTCTGGGTGTACTTAAAAAAGTAATTTAATAGATGTAAAGTAAAAACACTTCAAGGGCTTCAAAAAGCAACAAAAGAGAAAGTTGGAATAATACACCCCAAAATGGTCGAAAAAACTCTTTAGGCCTGATCTAAACAATTACGTAAAATATACAATGCTAAAGAAAACCACGCTGAAATTTTCATGTAAATAACTTAATTAATAAAAATTTATGATACTTTGAAATTGGTCACATTATTTTTGAATCAGTTTGTAATAATTATTACTAGGAATCCACAAAAATAACGTGTTGAAAATGTATGCAATATTTATTCTTTATAGCAGAAACTCTAATTTAAAATACTTTTCACAAGATTTATTAATAGTTTTTATTGCTAATGGCACATTTTAATTTCTATTTTTCTCCTATACCACTCTTTTTGGAAATGTATCTATGCTGATATAGGTTCACTGTGTTTAGAACACTAAATAAAAAAATTTAGCCATCGCACAGAAACATGAAATTAATATTTTCGATTTCCATTTTTTTATGTTTTTTACAGATAAGGGATTCTGTACAAGCTGCCAGTGTCAAAAGCATTATGTTCACAAAATATTCTAAAATTAATACTTAAACTGGCGCTACATGTTTATTTAAAATGTTTCGTTTCTTTTAAAGATCATGGAAACTAAACCATGAAGATTTTAAGTATATAAATGGAAGGAAGTAAAAATGCTTCTTATAAATAGACGAAAATTGTGGACCGCAAGATCGATTTGTGATTTCATCTAAAATGATGTGACAAGAGATGGGAAATATTTTGAATTCTGAGGCCTAGCAATTAGATTAGCACAAAATCACTGAAATCTATTAAGTATCAGATAAACTCAAATTGAACTCAAAATAGACAAATAAGGCATTCATTTATTCTGCGTTGATTCTTGGTTATTTCCCCTGTATTTAAAAAAATCACTTAATATTGCACTTTGAAATCCGAATACTATTTTGTATTTTATTACTAGATTTGATTTATGTAGGGGGTCTCAAGGTTGTTAATTTTGTCTCGAGGGGTGACAATATAAACAATTTTCAAACAGGTATATTTCTTTTAAATTTAAATTAAAAAATTCGAACATTTTATACATTACTTACAAAGGATTATGTTCTCAAAAAAGATCAAAATGTTTGAAATATAATCATGATTTAAAAAATTATAATCATATGCACAAATAAGAAATATTTTTTGTAATAAATATTTTGTAATTTATCATACTCTTTAAACGATACTAATTTAAGAATAATACATCTTTTTATTTCAAAATATTTGAAAAATATTGAAATTTAGAAAAATGAAAACGTAATTATTGTTTTATTTTTAAAAATAATGATTTATTATTCTATTTATTTAAAAATAATACAGTGTAATATATATAAGGATACATACATTTAACTTTATAAATCAACTTATTGCTAGTAATTAAAGCTACTATTTTAGAACATATCAACAAAAAACTTAATTAATATTTCTTATTTTCATATACTCATTATTTTTAAAATTATGATCATATTTTAAACATTATACACTTTTCTGAAGCCCTATTCCTTTATAAATAAGTTGTAAAAGACTCGAATTATTTAATTTTAATTTCAAAGAGTTATATATATTTTAATACTGTTTATATTTTCAGCCCTCTAGAGAAAGTTTAGGACCCTGACGCCTTATACATTATAATATACTTAAGGGTATTATTTTTTTACAGAAGATTATTTTATAAGAGTATTGTAAAGCGCAGAACTTTAATTTAGGGCAGAGAAAAAACAAGAATGTATCCTATCTTCAAACAGTTCATTTGTAATTTATTTAAACACCATACAGAGTGTTTATTATAAATATTACAGAAATATCTTATTTTTAAAATGAAATTCTTTTTAAAATTCTGCACCTAAAAAATAATCCCATATTTCTTTACAACGAGTTGTTAAAGTGAAACCACATGAATATAATTTTATCAATGCGACATATTGAATGCAGTTTGAAAGAATTCTTTTTGGAGCTCAATTGTTAAATGTGAGTAAAATTACACAATTTTCAATTTAAATATCTATTACAGTAATACATGTAATATAAATTTCTTTTTAAAGTTAATGCATTCAAAATTTTCAACGTTAAATAAATACACTTTGAATAGAGCGTTTTAATTAAAAATACCGCTTTTCCCAAATAATTTTATCTATGAAAACAAATAAAACCATTTATTTACACACCGTATGTTAAATTAAGAGATTCCCTTTGAATACTTAAGTAAGTTTCTAACGTTACACAATTCTTTAGCGGTGTGGTTATATGTAATATTTCTCATATCTGATAATTTTCAATTAAAAGTCATTGTCATTAGAAATGTATTTACTTTAGAATAATTTTACAAATTCTTTAATACTATATGACAAATACTGATAGCAATTGAAAACGTTTGAAAAGATTAAATACCTATCTTTACTAAGTAAATATTTTTAAAATAAATTATAAGCAAGATGATTTCAAAGTGTCTCTTTCACTATGGATGAATTCTTTTAGAAATATTAGTGCACAAAATGTTTTTATGAAAGCAACTACATGCAATTTTCGTATTTAAGTTTTAAAAAAATGTATTATTTGAAGCAAAATTCTAAGAACAAGGATATAAGTATCATATCTCAAAAAATTGGATAAAATTGAAAGGTACTTGTTGAACATTATTTACTTTAGAATCTTAAATAAAAATGTTTTATTTTAAGAAAATGATTAGAAACTGCATTTTTTTCTTCCTGAATACTTTTTAATCCATAGTATGATAACAATAAAAAGTCCCTATTAATTATGAAAAACAATTATGACGCAAATTTTTTTTTCAATTTTTAAAAAAAGTTTATTTCAAAAGAAAGTTCAAGAAATCTGTATAATCGTTTAATAAATCAAAAGCCATATAGGCATGAACAATAAAATTAGAAATAAAAGTAAGCTATTCAATATTTTGCTGAATCCTGACTAAAAACATATACAGTCGACTATCGATAATTCAAACCTTCGATAATACGAACCTCTCGATAATTCGAAGAATATGCTCAGTCCCTAGAAAAACTCTTGATATTTCGAACTAAAACAACACATTTGGGTACACTCAATAATTCGAAATAAAATCTATAGCTGGGCAGATTACAATATGCAATAATTTGAAGTCATCTTATAAAACAATCGACAATTCGAACACTCACTATCATATACAGTTCTGTAGCAAACAACTTAAAGCTTATATATTTTGTATTATTTTGCCTCTGCGTGTCTCCTCTGTAACGTAGCCTTTTTTATGACTACCTGTCTGCTACACCTTTTTAGTGTTTTCCGGTTCATCAGGCGAAAATACACTTTATTGCTTTCCTTCTTTAAGTGGACAATAGAAAAACCACACCTGTTGTCAACCGTCCATATCTTTCATTTAACTCGTGGCCTTGCTACACATGTGCTTACAAAGGATGGTCCACTATTGTGAAGATAAGATGCACAGGATTGTGTATGCATGTATTGAATATATTCTTTTAATACAGGAGACTCTTAACCTCTATATTATATTTATACTGTATAAGGTGTACTTTTTAAAAATACTTTAAAATAATTAGCTACATATGTACAATTGTTGTTTTATTGCATAGTTTCAAATTTAAATGAGTGAGAAAAAATTTCTCTTCGTGTATTTTGGGAGTTTTTTTTATCCACTCGATAATTCAAACTCTCGATAATTCGAAGCTTTTCATTAGTCCCTCCAACTTCGAATTATCGAGAGTCGACTGTATTAAAAATTACGCTCCATTAACGCTGACTCAAATTGTCTTTCGCTATTCACATTTTTTTCTGTTCGTTGGCACATTTTGTTACTAAAAGAAGTAAAAATGTGTTATGATATGTTTATGTGTTTTCCTCAATATACAGTCGACTCTCGATAATTCGAAGTTAAAGGGACCAATGAAAAACTTCGAGTTATCAAGAGTTCGAATTATCAAGAGGATGGGAAAAAACTCCCAAAATACACGAAGGGAATTTTTTCTAATACATTTAAATTTGAAACGATGTAATAAAACAACAATTGGACATATGTATAAAATTATTTTATACATATGTCCAATTTTAATAATTAAAGTAATTTTAAAAAGTACATATTTTACAGAGTAAATATTATACAGCTGTATTAAAAGAATTATTGTGTATGCAATCAATACTTGCATACAGAATCCTACTAATTTCTTCTTCACAATAGTGGACCATCCTTTCTGAACACATGTGCTGCAAGGCCATGTGTTAAGCGAAAGATATGGACGACTGACAACAGGAGCGGTTGATCTATTGTCCACATGAAAAAGAAAACAATAAAAGTTTCTTATCACCTGAGGAACAGGAAAACACAAAGCATGGTTAGCAGACAAATGGTCATCAAAGTGACTATGTTTCAAGGGAGGCATGCAGAGACAATACAACGCAAAACTTGTAAGCTCCAACCTGTTTACTACAGGACTGTACATCATAGTAAATGTTCGAATTGTCGAGAATTTTATGAGAAATCTTCGAATTATATGTATATATATATATATATATATATATCGCGTGTGTAGTCAGGCCAGCCACAGATTTTACTTCGAAATATCGAGTGTACCAAAACGTATTGTTTTTCTTCGAAACATCAAGAGTTTTTCTAGGGACTAAGCATATACTTCGAATTATCGAAAGGTTCTTATTATCGAAGGTTTGAATTATCGAGAGTCGACTGTTCTTCTATCGAAAAGAATATTGCTGTATAAATGGGAAATTTATTAGACAGGGCTAAGATTGCATGTTTGAAAATATATTTCTATGTTACACAGAATTCAATTGCGATCTGAAAGAAAGTTTCTTCATTTTTTTTTCAAAAGGAGAATGAAACACTAGGTGAAAAAAAAACAATCATAAGAAATCACATCCGTTGCTGGTTCAACGATGCGTCAGCGTAGGAGGAATGACGCATGCACTGAGTGTCGAAGAAGAGAGAGCAGCAGGATATTCCAATCAGAGGACAAACCACAGTAGCAAGCAGACGTGTGCTAATCACGTGGTTTCTGATTGAAGTGTATGCTGTTATCCAGAATGAACTGGCATTTGGAGCTAGAGAGCATACCGATCGTGTGGGATGAATAGCTCATATATCGTCAACTGGATGATCACTGGTATTGCACGTTCAGAGAAGGAAGGTAGAAAGTGGAAGAGGTCGAAGTGGGCTTCCGTCAAAACCCACGATTGTAAAAATCATTTCCCCAAGGGATTTTATCTTATTCCTCTGCATTAAAAGTTGCATTGTAACTTATATTCGAACACCTCGAGAGAAACACTTCATAAAACAACGGAACCCATATTTTTGTTCCGTGTTTTGGAAGCGAATCAATTGTAATTAACGTGGAACTAGAGAAAATCATAAACGAACGTAATTATGAAGTCCCCTGAATTCTATCAGACAACTGCAGTTCAATTCAACACCTTCAAAATTGGGTCCAGGTAAGAGATCAAATCAGTTTATCTATCCAATGAAAAGTTAAGCTCAACTCCCGCCATCGCTAAATACAGTTTCAATGTATCCCGTCCCTTAACAATATCTACTGAAATGAATTGGCTGACACTCACGCAAAGGAGGGACTAGACCATCCTGTCCCTTCTCTCTCAGAGTTCACATACTTAGAATTATTCTCAAGGCAATTGGCCCAAATAAAGAAAAATGGTAAAAACCTCCCATTCATAACTGGTAAAAAGGCAAAAAAACCAGGGCTTTCTCTATCTCTCCCTTGTGACCGACAAACAAAAACTTTTCTGGGCCCTTGAAAAGTCTCACTTTTTTTGGAGGCAGTTAGAGGTTTCATAATTGCCCTAAATGCCATCTAGAATAGGTTTCACCTCAGCATATCTTGGACTGCCTTGGACTGGACTTGGAAGATATCCATGATAGTACACTTCTAGTATCGAGCTTCGTAAAAGTCAACGGTTTCACTGATCTGGTCTGACATCGTCGGACCAGACGGAAGATTGATAAAACAATAACAGAAAACGTCACACTCAGGGAATTTTAACTTCCAAACCATCTCTGTGAGGGAGCAGGCTGTGCGACAATTTCTCGCATCGCAGAGTACCGAGTTTTACCAGAGCCTTTTCTTTAAACTGCCTGCAATCTATTACAAACGTCTCAATGTCGGGGGCGATTTTGTAGAAAAATAATGCATGGTAAGTAGTTCATGATGCCTTATCTTTTTTGTCAATGAAGTTTATATATATGTAAAAATAAAATGACTTTCGAAACATCCCCGGTATTTAAGAATTTATTATCTCACAATACACCTTGAAAGATGAAGCATATTAAAACAAAATTTATTCAAAAATATTTGAAGAAGTAATATAATTTTATACATATAACATATACAATCAAGAGCCAAAACATTAGGACCACCCCTACGTTTTGCAATGAGCTCGCCTGGATGACGTGGAAGGCACATGATCTGGTGGAAGTGGTATTTAACTGATGCTGGAGAGTCTGAAGAATCATTCTTTTACTTACTTTTGTGTGTGATGGGAAAGGCTGCGGATCTAAGCGACTTTGATAGAGGGCAGATTGTAATGACTCGAAGGCTCAGAACAAGTATTTCCGAAACTGCACGACTCCGTGGGTTGTTCGCGATCTACAGTTGTCAGTACTTATGCAAAGTGGATGAATGACGGTGAAACCAGCAGTAGACGACATGGTGTTGAACGTCCACACACTATCAAAGAAAAAGGTCTTCAGAGACTGTCTCGCATGGTGAAGCAAAACCGGAGCCAGACAATGGCTCAGTTTACAGCCCAAAACAATGCAGGACCAAGTAGAATAGTATCGGAGCGCACTGTTTAGCGGACACTGTTGGATATAGGGCTACGCAGCAAACATCCCACTCGTGTGCCTTTTCTGACCAAGCGTCATCGCCATCTGCGCCTGCGCTGGGCCCGGGAACCTCGCGACTGGTCTATGGATCAGTGGGAGAGAGTTGCCTGGTCAGATGAATCACGGTTTGTCATTCATCACGCCGATGGCCGTGTCAGGATATGCAGTCCTCCAGGCGAACAGTTGCTCCCTCAATGTACAGTAGGTCATACACCGGCCGATGATGGCGGTATTATGCTTTGGGAGACGTTCTTTTCGGCGTCTCTGGGACCCGTGGTTGTGAAAGAGCAGACCAAGAATGCTCCAGGGTATCTGAACTTCATTGCGGACCAGTTGCCCCTTACATGGCCTCGGTTTTTCCAGCTGGAAATGGAATGTTCCAACAGGACAACGCCCCGTGTCACAAGGCTAAAATTGTGTTGGAGTGGTTCCAGGAACATGATGCTGAATTCCAGTTAATGTTCTGGCCGCCTAACTGACCGGATCTCAATCCGATAAAACACATTTGGGATGTCATGGGACGGCAGCTCAGAGTTCAAAGACCATCAATTCGCAATATCTGGGATTTTCGTGACCATTGCTTAAAGATCTGGTACAATCTGTCTCCGGTCATCTACCAATGACTTGTGGCACCCATGCCAAGGCGGGTTGAAGCTGTGTTGCGTGCCAAAGGTGGGCCAACTCGTTATTGACAGGTGGTCATAATGTTTTGGCTCTTGAGTGTATGTGAAACTCTGCTTACTCATAAATTGAAAATAGTATAAAATTCTTACGGTCGAAATTAATTTTCAATTATATACCTCATTACAGTTCATTAAATACAAAATGTTGCTCTTAGTAATCAACAAAGGATATTTCGTGGGTAAATTAATGTAATTTTAAACTTAGTTTTAGTTTCTCATGTTGACGAAAACGTCATACCTTAACTGTTTAACCCTTTCGTGGGCCATTTATTTCTCTTTTGAATTTCTCGCATTTGTTGTTATTGTTTTATTAATAATTAAACAATAGCATTTTAAGGAAATACAATTTATCTTGCCAAATTTTATATTTACATATACATTTGAGGGTGGGGAAGAATACTTTCCAAAAAAGCATTCACCGTCATAAGAAAATTAAATTTAATAGTGATTATTTGCCATGAAAAGATGAGAAGCATGTTGCAATGCCCAAGAATACATCACATTCTGCACACATGCAGTGGGGCCCCTTTTCTTGTCCCTTTCTGTGACATTTCCTGCATCGTTTATAGTTGGAAACCATCTTTGGCATATGATTTCCCACACTGGTTAAGCCTACATCATCCGGATCTACACACTTCTTTGCTTAAAAATTAGCAGGACGTTCTTCCTTTTCTTGAGGAATATACGTCTATCAGCTGACGAACTCATGGTATACGGAATGTTAGCTGGTATAAACATCTGTTTATAGTTTACACTTGCCACAGTATGAAACTATTTATAATGACAAGGTCAATAAGAAATCAAAAGATATTATATAGATTATTATAGATCTATATAGATTATTATTATCATTTTATAGATCTTCTTATTTGGTATCTTTCTTTTCATTGATCGAAGCGATCAACTCCTTCCCATAACATCGTTATAAATAGCGACAGCTTTTGGACAAGGTACTTCTTCTATAGCACAATCTTTTTTACCTGATTTACAGAAGTTATAATCGCTGCATTACGTGTAGTAGTACAAAACTAAAACGGGAATCATTCCTCCGATCGTTATAATAGCAAATCCAATATATTAAAAAGGGTTTTCCCAAAGGTGTATTTTTTAAGATCATGTAGATGGGAAGTAATCTCTTCCCAAGGCCCATGAAAAGATTAAATAAACATTACCAACACTCAGGAAGCAACAACTTTTTAACGTTTAAAAAGCACTAAATTGTTTTTCATCGAAACTCCAAAATTTGTGGTTTTTTGGTTGTTTTTGAGGTTTGAAATTGCATTTTTCAGTTACTTTTATAACATGCAAGTGATTTACCCCTTTACATATCGTCTTGGATTTACAATACTGCTCGATATATTCGTATTTGTAGACATAAGTTAGTTCAGTAAATGCCATTTAATTAATTAATGGATTGTTAAATACATTTAAGACCAAATATGTAATGTCATATATATCAAGTTTCATACCTATTAGCCATTTTGAATGCCTGAATGTAATGCTAATTCTACAGAATTTCTAAATTAATTCTCAAATTTAGCAAATTTTAACAAAAAAAAAACACTGAGACAATAAAGATAATGCATTACAAACGCAATCCTTTGAGATGAATCACAAGAAAAAGTATTATCTTAGAAAATGTTAATTTCACTGTCTTGAATGACACGTTGGATAAATTTTTGTCAAAAGTGAAATCGTCATGGTTGATATTTTATTTTACTACATAGATAATTCGAATAGTACCATAATAAATAAATAATGTAAAATTATAAACAACTTTATATTTCTTTTTATTAATTTAAAATTTAGTTCAAGTTTTTTAATTATTAAAATCTTATTTATATTTAATGTTGTAAAGCAATTTGTTTTGATTACAAATGATATTTTCACCTTTCTATAATTACGTAATACTGATCAGAATAGTTCCAGTCATAATTTTTAACGCTCTATTTCTATATTTTCTTATGTATAACAGTGAATTATCTAATAAGTTCAGAACTTTTTAAACTTATTGGATATAACAAGAAACATATCACACTTTTTGAAGTATTATATCATTGTAACCAAATTTTAAAATGAGATTTATATTTACGGAATTGTTCAACCCTTAATCTGTATATTTTACTCTACAATCCTAGCAAAATCATTCCAGAATTTAAAGGAGTTAATTAAATAGAATTTAATTTAGGAATAGAGTAAAACAAATTTAAGGAACGTATATCCTGATGAAAAACTTCTCACTCCAACAAAAGGACCATTTAGCGTACAGCTCATTTGTAAAAGGATCTAATGATATCTTACAGAAATTTTGGAGGTAAACTTAGAACTTGAACTAACGGAGATTGGAACTCGAATGGGCTCGCTTCATACCTCTTATGACTACAGGTTCTTTTCTATCCCCCTTCGAGTTACCCAGAAGTTACGATTTCAGCAATTGCCAATTAATTGACAAAGAATATTGTATCACGTGATTTTGGAAGAGGCTTGGCCTAATCCATTCCTCAATTCAAATTCAAAGTAAAAAGTCCGAGACTTAAGGTCTTATCACACAAACACGTATTTGGAGCAATTTTTCTTTCAATCAACCCTTTGGAGCGTTTTTGTCCAGTTGTCATAGCAACGGCTTTGGACAAAGTTTTCCCAGTGAGCTGAAAGAATTGCTCGAAATTTCAGCCAATGGGGTTCTTCGGCATTCTATGTCATAAACAAGATGGCGATAAAGATGGTAGCTCCGGCTTTGTCAAACGCATCAGGAACGGCGTGTAATATTTTAATGGTGTATAATCCTTTTAACAGAATTGTGATCATTTCTGATTAAGACTGTCAAGGCAGGAAAGGAACAAACAAAGGAAATAATGTTGGACGTTCGATTTCAGAAGCAAAAAAGCCGAGAAGTAAGTTTTGATTATGAAGATAGGGTGCGGCTGCCGTCAGAGCGTATCGTTTTGTTCACGCAAGCCTTTACTCTCATAGCTGCTTGAAACGGTTGTTCTTAAGGAACTAGTTGTTCTGAGACATGCTTGGGTGATAATGCTTTTTTTAACTCATACTTTCTAGAGAATGGTCATGTTTTTGCTATGAATATTGTTACAACTATACTCAGGCGTTTACATAATGAGTGCAAATAGTAACGAAAATTCACCATCAATTTGCATTGCTAACTATAAGCGCAGCCAGCACTGTTAGTATTTTTTCTTAAAGTATTTAGCGTTTTTAATAGCATAGTTGTAAGTATGCCTTGTGTAAACAGCATTGAGGCATCCGTTCAATAAAAGCAACTTGCACAAGGCACAAGAACTATCTAACTAATTATTAGAAAAAATAAATTTGAACCATATCAGTTCCTTCGAAACTAGATTAAAAAGAAATAAATAAACAATTCGAATTAGCTTCCAAATGCTTTACTCTCAGCTTTATAAAATACAGCATTGAAACTGACAAATTCCATTAAGTTATTTATTTAAATCCCTATGGTACCTTTTTCAATTCAACTATTTTCCAAAATTTGAAAAAAAATGTTTATTTAGTTTGTTTTAACCATTTATATTTAAAACATTAGTTTATGTTGTAGTATTAATGAGTTGTTAGGTTAAAATAAAGTAGAATTTAACTTAATTTTTTAGTTAAAACATAAACTAAATAAATATATTCCGTTATGCCTGTATCAATATTAAATATAATCCTAATTACTCTCTTTAAAAAGTAATTGATCTATCACAGTTTATTGGAGAAATTTGAAGCTATAAATTTCTGGAAATGTCAATTAGAGAAAAATTCAGACTTTAAGAAATATATTTTTAACAATATAATTTAGCAAATTAAATGTAAAAATCAGAAATATTTATTAACGAAAATACTACCCTAATTTTTGGTCGAAAGCTTAAAACAGTTCATGAAAATAATTTTCAATAGAATTTGGTGTAGTTTTTAAACTTTGATAGAATATTTTTGGAGACAGTTTTAATGGAGCATTTTAAGTTTGTTGAATTTTTCTCATACACTTGTTTGAAAAGAAAATAGAAAATAAAAACTGCTTAGAGAGAAAAATTTCAAACCATAAATTATTCACTAAAATTCTCTAACGTATCCATTCATTATATTATTTTTTCAACAATGTGTGACATTTTGGATACATTTATTTTAAACGCTTAAAATCAAATATAATTTAACTAGTTAGAAATATAATGCCGATTAACATTAAAAAGTACAATTCGAAACTGTATAATTTTATTGAACTTTCAGTTTTTAATGCTCGAGTGACATCAATATCTAATGTTAAATCAGTTTACTGTCGTGAAGAAAAAAACATCTTAGTGGTTTTTAAAGTTATGGTTAAATTTTTATAGTTTTTGATTAAGCTCAATTTTAGTAGGGATGATTTTTGCTTGGAAATAATTGAGAAGTGTAATACCATCAACAAAATAATAAAAAAGCAAGTTATAGTTTTTAATTAAAAACACTCTTAAAATTATTTTATTGGCAGCAAGAAATTTTCTTCTTATACAAAAAAAAAAAAAAAAAAAAAAAAAAAAAAAAAAACTGTCTCTCCATTTTAATGTATTACCTTCATACATTTCTTGGCAATTTAAATATAACTTGGATAGAAATTTCTTCAATGAACTTTTCACTTTTGTTCCTTAAATTCTTCCTTGCTGCCAATTTATCATTAAAATTTGTATTTTCTTAAGTTGGAGATGTTTGAAAGCAGATAAATACATTCAATAAAATCTGCTTAAAAAACAAAATTCTTAAAAAATTTTTTAGATAGTTCATATTCTATTTATATAGCATCATTATACGAATACTAGATTTCAAAATTCAAAAGCGAATGTAGTGAAAGAGGTAATCAAAACAACTATTCAAATGCTCTGTAAAAGATAAAAATTGAAAATATTTGAATTTATGTAGCCAATGTACAAACACTGTTTAGATACCAAACTTAATAGTTTTATTTCCCATTTCCGTTTCTAAGTTAGTAGATAGAGTAAATATTTTAGTGAGCTTTATTACTGTTAGAATTATTTTGTACGTTTCACCTGCCTTTAAATTAAATCTCTAGCTACTTGAGGGATTTTGAAAAGTCTTGTGTAAACTATGAGAAAAAAACAAACTAGGAGTAATCTTAATTAATATAAAATCCGTTTTAATTAAAAAGTCAATTATAAAGCAGTGATACTCCAAATGAATTAAAGTTCCATTGGGTAATTAAAAATAAAACAGTTTCCCTAGTTTCAATACATAATCCAAGATGACATGTGAAAAATTATTTAAATGGAAAAGTTAATAAACATAAAATAAATATTATATTCTTTTTTTTTCTGTTGTACTTAGAAGGGTATGAGCTTGGATCCTAATAAAGAAAAATTATTCTTCATTACTGGATGTAAATAAATCTAACATGTCTTAAGTTTTCATTAAATCTTTTAATTAAAAAATAAAGGCTAAAATAGTTTTTAGCTTAAGTGAGATTTATTTGTCTCTCTTTTTTTTATTCAAAAAACTCTTGATTCTATGGCAATCTTCTCATTTCAACACTGGACTACTTTCTTTTTTTGTATTTTCACCAAAAAAAAAAATCTATATAACCGTTGTTTTTTTTTTTTTATAGCTTTCCTATCTTTTCTTTTAAAGATCAATCTTCCTTTTAACTGTTCAAAAATTATCTTTAAACATGTCTATCTTATATCGTCTGATTTATGTCAGTGAAGTTACCATTCCTATTCTTATATATAATTTCCTTGGAAATAAAAAAAAATCATTTGGGTAAACTTAGTGCATTCAACTTATTTTCTTTTAATTTAACTTATTCTCTAACTTTGCTTTCTTAGTTCTTCCTAATTTTTTGTTTTTAATTCAAGCACATATAAAACGCATCTTTAGTCTATAAAAAAATTTTGACGTTCAGTGAAAAAGAAGAATTTGTCGTAAAACTTTGGAAAAATATTTTCAATTCCCTTCAACTCTTTTTTTTATTTAAATGTCCCATATTAAGCTTCACCGTCATCAAAATTAAATTTTTTTTTACCAGGAAAAATGTTAAATAGTGCTGTAATTTTTCATATCATACAAAAAAGCTTTTTATTGTTCTGTAAACAATTTCATCGAAAGTTATCTCATTTTTTTAATATTTATTACACAGATTAATTTTTTGATGTTTGCTTGCGTGAATAAATTATATGTCATTACTAAAGACATTAAGTTGAGTAAATATTTTTGTTTTGTTTGAAATAGCTTGTAACAATCAACAACTCGTGTAAAATGGGAAACGTTGATACTTATATTGCATTGAATGTGTGACGGGCCCGCATTAAGATGTATATTATTTTACCAGATTAAACCTTTAATCAAAAGATTCAAAATTTGCACAATCAATATCAAATGAAAGCATATTTTCAAGTTGCTCGGAATTCGAGGATTTTTCGCAATCAGTCACAAAGAGCAAGACAGTTCTTCAGGAGTGATGAAAATTTGTCAAAAAACAATACTTGAAATGCTGCACTCTTAGAATAAATCACAGAGAGTCTTGACACCATCAACGGTGTTCAGGCACAACTATTAGCATCTAAAATACAAATATGCTAATTATTAAAGCGCTTGCCCTTTCTACTTAACAGATGAAGTAATAACCAATCGTGAGTCGACTCCTCAAGATCAAATCAAAAATACTCTGCAACGGTCAAAAAACAAGACGTACTCTGTTTCGGTGAGCGTCACCCTATTTATAGATCTCACGAATCTTTCAAGAAAAATCTGCTTGCGTCACAGATCGTGATGAATTCTAAACTAATTTTCAGAAGAATCTATACGGTCACCAAAGACGATCATCAAGTCGCAAAAATGGTCGCCAAAAATGATGCCAACTTTGCTCTATCGCCAAGATTTCGCCAAATTCCCATTGAATCACTATTTTAATATAAGGAATGGTGTTGCCTGAGAATATTACAATTTTAACATAAAGTAAATACATCATAGGGTAATATAAACATATTGCAAATCCAGATGTAAATTATTTACACTATTTTAAAAATTCATTGCACAAAATTCGTAACATTATATATCTGAGATGGTCCAACTTAACCCGAATGTAACATATAAGAATTATAGTGAAAGTTACTGAGTTAGCGATGTATAAACAGTATAAACATATTAATGAAATCCATTTCAAGGAGTCGTGCTCTAAAACTCTTCAGATAACGTTGCTCTGATCTCAGAAACACATACATAATTCAATTTGATCTTTTTTTTTTACTTTCCTGTATTCTTTCTCAAGCCCCATTTACACGAACGAAAACCGCCAGCAAAATACCGGCATTGACCCTCTCTAGACTCTTTTACACGACGAGCTGGTACTGTACCAATTTAAAAAGCACGTTTGATTTTTGTACCCGCTTTGGAGCAGGGTAAATGCGGGGAACAGGGTGTTTATTTTGAAATTGCCCCATGATGCAATGCAATCGAGTTTCATTTATTCAAAGATGGTTACTGTTATTGATTGTGCACATTGGTTCTTTGAAGAAATAAGAGCTGTAATTAACATCTGGGGAAATCAAGAATTGATGGAAGTGTCCGGGAATGGAAGTGTATAAAAAAATTCGTTACGAATTTTAAAAAGATGCATATGCTCGGACAGTTTCACAAATTCGTAGCAAAGTAAAAACTTTGAAACGGGACCTTTTCGGTGCTAATTTGATATATGAGTGCTACGCGCCAAGTTGTTGTTTATGTTCGCAAGATGGGTGATAGCGTTACAATATGGTTACTTTGTTATTTCTATCATTTGGTGATGTGGTTGACATGGGGGGGGGAAGGAGTTTATTATAGTTAACAATTATTAATTTCTTTTTTTCGAGATAACCATTGTATAATTACGAGAATCGATCAACCAATCATCCGATTCTCATATAGACGGACTGACAAAAACCCAGTAAAAAGCCGTGTTTTCTCCCCAACCTCAATTCACCGGCAGTTTGTGGGTTTGCATGTAAACGGGGCCTTATACTCATTCACTTAACTTCCCTATCTATATAGTAACACTCATTTGTATATATCATAGTTCTGTCAGAAGACAAGCTTCTTATATCAAGCATTGTAGTGAAAGGAGTTGCAGTGGCGAGTTAAGAAAAATACACACAAGAACCCCTACGAGTTTGAAATTTTTTTTACAAGTCATGCTTCGAGTTTACAGTTCTTATTTTGTGATATCCAAACAGTAATAATGAAATCAGATTCAAGTAGATGGGCTCTAAACCTCTCCCGGTACAGTTACTCTTACCTCAGTAACTCTTCTACGTTTTTTAAAAATATTTTTTACTTCTTTTTTCCATCCTTTCACGTACCTTTCCTCAATCATTTCTTACATTCATTCACTATACATCTATCTATATAGTTACATTCATTTTCATTTATCACTGTTCTTTCTAAAATGAGATTTTTATATTAAATATCGTAGTAAAAGAAGCCCCAGAGGCTAATTAAGGGAAATACGTGTGAGAACCCTTTACAAGTTATATATTTTTTTATTATTACAGTTAAAGTTGAAGTTCACTTTTCAGATGATTTTTCTTTGTAATTAGTTTAAGCAATTCCTCTTTTATTCCTTTTAATTATAGATTATACTGATTTAAGGGGGAGGGAGGAGACAATTCTGAATACTATTATACATTTTGAATACAAGAATACAATCTAAACTATTAAACTGGAAGATTATGAACGAAATAAAAATGTAAAAATCATATTGGAACAAAAATTCCAGAAATGAGTACAGCAACATTCTCCCATTATATATTACTTTTGAAGTTCTATAATATTATCTTTTGTCGAAATGTCTCTTTTATATTTTAACTTAACACAGTTTCAAAAGGATCAGGTGCATACGATATCGACTCTTGCATTTTCCCCCTTTATCCCCTTAAATATTTGAATGCAAAATTAATGACGTTTCAAAACTTGTAAACGCCTTGTTTTTAAAAAAAATCTTATTAAACTGTTTGTAAATTTTGAAGGTTCTAAATGTCCTCAATTGTAAGCATTACATTTAAGAAAATGAAATGGACATAATGTGTAACAAGATATTAGTTCGTTCCATAATTATTGTACGAAAATAAAGCATGAAAGAAAACATGAGTCACAAAAAAAAAATTGATTTTATTCAACAAAGTAGATATTATTGTCAAAAATACATTTCGTCCTACGAGCATTAAGCGAAAAAAAAATGTCATCGTGTGGTAAAAGTCGACGTCACATTAATCAATAAATCGCAACCCCCCTGAATCAAAGCATCCTGGTTTAGGAATTTTGTGTCTCTTACAAACCTGTCCAGCCGATGAAATATGTGATAATCAGTCGGAACTTGGTCTGGACAAAAAGTAGGTGTGTCAGAAACTCATACCTCAACTCCTGGATCTTTTCTCGGCTACTTAGACATGAGGTGGAGCTCCATCATGCAAGAGTATAGGACCTGACCTATTGAGCGTTGCTGATTGTTTGATGCAAAGTTTCCTGTTGCATTCATTGAACTGAAGAAAGTACACATACTTATTATTGTATTTTGGCCTTTAGGGGGAATTCATATTGGACCACTGCCTTGGTGGTCCACCAAACGGCGACAAGAATTTTCAGTATATGGAGGTTTGGTTTGGGGATCTGTTTCGCAGGTTCGCTTTTATACAGCCACTGTGCTTTGCGCTTGTGATTGTCATACAACACTCATTTTTTATCCACAGTCATGATATGATTCAAGAATGGCTCTCCAACCTCGCACACTTGTAAGGATATACAACCTATGAGCCTCAAGCGTTGCTCCTTTGTTAGGGTATGTGGTATCCATGTTTTGAGCTATGCCATGCAAATTGTTGCCAAATGTCGGGAGATTGTCCGTGGTGATGTAGAGAGTTCGGCTCCTAGATGTTGTAGAGTTGACGTTGATTGGGCCTAGAATTTCTACCGTGAGTGGGCCACATTACACCTGACTGGAAGACCGGCTCAAGGCTTATGATCAATCTGCATATCACCTCATCGAAACTTTGAAAACAACCTATGGACTGTCCCCTCACTTGTCGCCTGCGTCCTATGCTTTGTTGACGTTGACTACTGTTGCAGCAACAGAATGTCAAAGCCTTATCTCATGCTGAATCACGATTTACACGTTTCTCCATCACGTCCTTAAATTTTTCAGTACCCCGACTGGAATTTATATAGTGTGTGAACTTTTCCACTTCACGTTGTAGAGAGGTTGGTGGTGCATCACTAGTGTACCAGCTGGTACTATCTGTAAAAGTTGTCTATATTGCGACTGCGGTTAATAATTATGGAACAACCTGATGTATTTATTTCGTGTATTTACAAGATATATTCACGAACTTCATAACATTTGAAATTTAAGAACCTTCATCTTAAAAAAAAAGGAAAACCATTTAATCTAAGATCAGATATATCTATTAGCTAAGTGAGTGGATGTGGAAGTTTATGGCACAAGAGCCAATTTTAGCAAAGTTGCTGCCTGTTAATTAGAAACGATTATGAATGAGCAATGAGGATTGAAATTTAACAGTCCCTACAAATATTTCTGATATTATTCTATATATCCCAATCTCTTTCCTATCTCACCGCATACAATAACAAGCTCTGTAGGATAGGTAACCCATTTATAGGTACATAGCATGTGATGGATACATTTATATGCACTCTAAATCCTGATTCTAAATATATGAAATACTGAAACTAAACGATATCACTTGAAGTGTTCCGCGAAAGATTTATTAAAAATTGTTGCAAAATGAAAATAAATTAAATGTAAAATAATTTGTGAGAGTTAATACGTTCTTCAAAAACATTTCAGAAAAATTCCGAATTCTGATTAATTGCCAATTGCAACAACAACAAAATACTTGAAATGCCGTGAAATACAACAACAAAATACTTGAAATGCCGTGAAATACAACAACAAAATACATGAAATGCCGTTAAATACAACAACAAAATACTTGTTATTGTACTTCACGGCATTTTTTAGCAAGGCATGATTTTCCACGACTGTTAATATTAAAATTAAACTGCCCCCTTCAAAAAAGCACAAAAATTGAGACATTTAACACAAAACGTCCGGGATTTCAATTACTCTCGTTTCGACATCGCAATATAAAGTACATAAAATAATTGTAATAAAACTAAATAACTGTAGGACTAATGCTCAGTAGAGTTTAGTTTTAAGATTTTCAATGTTATTTCATGTAATTATATATTATGGCCCTTTTATAGTATAAAAAAACTAACGTAAGCATTTTGTTTCGCGAAGTTCGTTGCACCACTGCCTTGTCACAAAACATTTCTAGTCGCAAATCTGCCAGGAGCACATCTGGATACTATTATGTGGTATCCGTTCTATGCCATTCCTAGCGACATACTATATATCAAGATTTACTGAAACAGTATTAATTCAAACCACGTGCGCGAATTTTCTTCAGATATTTCACAATCATTTTCACTAAATCTTATGTCTCCATCAGAATCTAAATTAGAGCAAGACAGCTAATCACCATCTGTTACATTTTCAGAAAGCTCTGGCAACTAATTAGAAATTTCATCAAGGGCTTAGATCTTTCCTACGAATCATCGTTTTAGGGTGTATGCTCTGCACAACCCTGGAGAAGCGAATTAATTTTTTTTTATGACCAAATAATCAAATGCTATGTAACGAAACACTTGGACACAATGGTTTTAGTATAACTGTCTCATTTCCACTATCAACACAATAACACTGCATTGAAGGTCAATTAAATGTGAGATATTACATCCGGAAGTTTGTTTTACTATTGGTATCTACTTAGTGAAATATATTTTACAGAACGACAGCTATTTATAATGATAAATTACCTTAGTATCAAAACGACACCAGCGGACGTTAAAGCTATATTTAATTGTAAAATCTCTGCAGTTTTACCTAGGACCAGAAAACGTTTTCTGTGTAATAATCATGGGGAATAATTAAAAGTCACAAAAAAAATTTCAAATTTCTTACCAAAATGCGGAAAGGAGGACAGACTAATCAGGCTACGATGTCCAATCGACACCTAAGGACGTTCTAGTGTTAAAAGAGTATTTATAAATTGCAACACACATTTTTTCAACCCGAAATTGATGAAATCTGCTAAAACAATCGGAATTCCATCAAATTTCAGATTTTTTTTCAATATTATTTTAAAAATTGATTTTAAATAGCTATATATGATCAACAATATCGGTAATATTTTTTGATACAAGTAACACTTTGAAGTAGGGATGGTCAGAGTCCCGTACTTACAATGTGCGTATTAAAAGCTTGGCCTTTTTTCGCTTCAATAATGGTGTTATTTATTTTTCATTGCACATTTGATTTCAAAAAAGTTAGCTAATCGTTTTTTAAAGCTGCTACTACATCGCATTAGTCATTTGTATTACCCGACTTCAAAAACACTGGAATTTTTTTTTTAAATACTTAACAGAAATCATTTGGCTACTGCTTTGAAGTAATATTTATATATTATTTTCACAACTCTGTTCTTTCTTCATCTATGTAGAATCGTCACAGGATGTCCTTTATTCAAATAAAAAAAATCTTCCAAAAAGAACAGGATTACTACGAAGAAGTAAAAGAATAAGAGATAAATACTGCTCCAGATGTTGGCCTACAGTCGATCGCTTGGATTCCCATTGGTAAATACTTCCTTCCTTTGCTCCGAATATTTTTTTTTTTTTTGAGTTTTTTGTGGGGATAAACGAGAAGATTTCGCTTCCGAATTCTTCAATAACCAGCGATGCGATCTTTCCAAAGCATTGATCCTGATAGGAATTAATCTTTTCAGATCTCCTTCCAGAAGGTGATAAAGAAATATATACCATATAGGGTACGAATCATATTTCATTGCTAGGAAGATAAGACTGCAGGACGTTTCTATAATATTCAAGATAGAATTAAATGTTTAATGTTAGTCGGTGCTCCACTTAATGGTTTTGGCTTACTTGTGTTGATGAAACTATACTACTTCTAAGGAAAAGTAAGTTTGATGCTTCTATAACCTGTTTGTATATGAAATGATTTTCTTCAATTTTCAAAAAAAAAATGTGAGAAATGAACGTATTTGTACAGTTTTGAAGTTATAAAAAATTAATTGTTTTTATGGTGACGGGAAGTGGCTGCAATAATCGAGTAATCATTACCTTGAACTTCTCCCTAGAGCTGTCAAGTCGTGTATTCTAGACCTAGTACTACTCACGTCCAATCACGTAGGGGTTTGATTCACGTTAAATCTGTCAAGCTTCAGTTGGAGAGTAGAGAGCAAGCTTAAATATCGTCTTCGCCCCTTTACCTAGGTTCAAAATTAAAAGCTCCTACCCCGGTATCTTTGGAGTGTGACGCACAGTAGGCAGTTTTCACGATCTGGTGCACGGAAATTATTTTATAGCTTTAAAGTCTTCATAATTATATCAAATGATCAAAAAACATTGTAATTAATCCAGGAGCAGGCGCGCACACAATGCTAACGCTAATAGTCGCTCGGGGTGACAGAGTGACCCCAATCCCTTTTTGACAATAATTTTTACTGTACACGATAAAAATAGTGAATAACTTAACAAAGGAAACTTATACTCTTATGTACTTTTAATGAAATTTCAATTTTTCTTTGATAACTAGAGACAAATTATCAACCAAACTGAACTAAGAAATTTCAAATGTGTGTGACTTTAAAAATAGGATACGAATCACGGACACTTTCCCTAAAAATACAGGAACTTTATAAGCAGGCAATACTGCCACATGCTGTTAAGGTTATTGTAGTTTAATTGTCCCTTGGTGATCGACAAACAGCATGTTGAAACTTAGTTTGCTTATGTCTTTTTGACAGAACAAAGTGTGTTACACTTATGGCTTCAAATTTTTCTTGATGGAGTTCTTTAGGTAGCAATTGAAAATTTCCCTTTCAACTCAAACATTTCTTTTCTTATATTTACTTTCGCTGTGATGATTAGTGTGCATTATTTCCGCAGGTTCTTCCTTTGGTTGATGAGTATCAACTTCTTCAATAAAAATTGCAGATATTACTATTTTTAATTCTGCTTATTTACATTTATAAACCATAATAAATCGTACAAACAGTGGTCAAAACCACTAAGTTGTTCACAGGGGGAAAATATAGCATGTCCATGGAAAATATTTTGGAACAAAAGTGGTGAACTCAATCAAAACAAGTATCTCTTAACTGCAAAAAACAAAACAAAAAAACTTTGCCACGCCCAAAAAGGAGTGTACCTGGTAGTAATAAACCAATGTAGTGTGCCTCTCAACAATTTTGGATTGTTTGTACCTGGCACGTTGTTCCCTCCTGATTAAGGGACACTCTGAATCGCTCTGCAGTGTGAAATTAATTTGATTATTGAAGGGTTCAAGGACGTTGCTGTATGGAAAACAAGTTCTCTTTCTCAATACAAAAGGCCACTTTTTTGTCGCATACAACTGGTCATGTTGTATAGAGGCCTACATCGTGAATGCGTCTTCTCTTAATAACAGTGGAGATACTTATTCCTGATACAACAAAATAATCTGAAATTAACTATGGAATAATAGTGCTTCTACTCTTTCAAGCTGAAAATTCTAATAAAATGGTCTTTTACAGGTATTGCATTTAGTATCAGTTAGTGACAACTCCATTGCCATTCATCTCCCCTTAAGAAATCAAGTAACTGATTTTTCCCAGACATTTTCTGACTCTCCTTGATATTTTTTAAGAAAATTATCAAAATTTATTCAGGATTAACTCTCATGCACAAAAAGTATATATTTTACGTTCCGAAAGTTTGATTTTAGCTTATGTCTTTACTCCTACACATATATAAGTATTGTAACTGATCAATGCGCGAACCCTCAACAAATACTCTTAGGGTAAATTTATTTCTTTTTAACTGTAAAGTCTATTGAAAACTTTCTCCAGAAGAAAAAGACGTGAATTATTCAAATGTATTGTTATATTTAAGCATGGACATTTAGGTCAGTTAAGTTAGTCGAGAGTTAGCAACGCGTAGACTCTGGATGGTCAATTATTGCTAATTGTTGAATAAGTTATAGATTGAGTTTAATGATTACGACCAGAGGCCGTACAACAAATAAGATAATTACGGTGAATTATACTGTAGAATGTCAAAGTGTTCCAAGATTAAGTGGAGTAGATTATACTTATATATTAGGTATCCTTTAGCCATGTGATTGCTTTTCTAATTAGATCATTACCTACCTTTAGTTGTTAGATTTAATTTAGTTGAATAATAAATCTGAATTTGAAACTGGTCATGGCTGATTACTACTCAAACCTCCAAACCCCAACAACCTCAAGTAGAGTGTTACAGTATAAATTTCTTTATAATAAAGCAGCAACTATAGTTTTCTGATAAGGTTTCTTAAAGCATGCTATTATCATTAATATTATGTTTTTATTTTTATTTCCTTTTCTTTAATGGTGAGCCTAAAAAACCGCTTTGGAGGTTTTTTTATACATAGGAAATTTCCGAAAATACTTTCAACTCATTTATAATTAGCTGTGGTATTTGTGGTCAGTTTATACTTCACTTCGTAAAACAAGCAGCGGTTAATTAAAGGTAATTAAGAAAAAATATTTCTCCAGAATAACATTTAGAAACCTGTCCTCAATGGGGGGAAAAGGTTTTAATTTCGAAAAAAAATAGTTATGCTTAAAACAAATGACACATTCTAGATAAAAAGAGAGTTATTAAGAACAAATGATAGAAAACATCGTAATTAAGATTGGAAAAGGAATAAAATCCTCTCGGATTATTTTTCTGACGCAGGTAGGTTTTTTTCTGGATTTGAATTGGAAAAAAAAATACCAAAGTGGTATTTTTCGTTTCAATGATAATTATTAAAAAATACATCATTTCTATTTCTTATAACATTTCGGTGTATTTGGATTCGAATTACAATGTTATAAACAAACCAAAAGAATAATAATTTTAGCTTTCTAAATTTTTTTTTCATGCTTAATAGTTTTTGTATGTATCTTTTAAGAGTATACCCATTAAAAAAAAAACCATACCCATAAAAATATAATTATAATAAACCCGATATTTTTATGAAGTATTTTTATATAAATAGCTTTATTTCACTTAGGAGTAAATAAAAAGGTGACTTTTCGCGCGATAACACATATCTTTTTCTTGAAGAATACATGTATTAAATTTCGTTTTTCAATTTATTTACTCTCAGTTTATTTATTTATCTCAAAAAGTTTCAGGGGCTTTTTTTCCAGTTAAACTTGTTAAAATGTTCCTTTTTTTCAATTTCTACTCACTATCTCTCTATATTTATCTTCAAATTTTCAATCGAATGAAATGCATTTTAAACCCCTAAATTGAGCTGAAATTTTATATACAGGCTTATTTTGGATGATAATACAGTAATTTAATTATAATTAATAAAAATTAATTGATTATAACTAATTATTCAAAGCATTACAAATACAGCCATGTTGGTCTTATTTTTGGCGACTTAGCGATCATTTTGGCAAATTGTGTCAAAATTTGCAAAGGTTTTTCTCACATTTTAAGGTGCTCCTTTGAGCTGAAATATTCTATACACTATTGTTTTGGGTAACAATACGATGATTTAATTATAATTTATTTAAAAGGACTGAAATTAATTATATAAAGAATTACAGATACCGCAACGGTGGCTTCATTTTTAGCAACTTGGGTCAAAAGTTTAAAAGATTTTTTTCCCCTCACGTTTCAAAGCTGAACAGTTGAACTGGATTTTTATATACACGATTGTTTTGGATGACAATGTGATATATTAATGGTAATTAATAAAAATTAATTGCCACTTAATGTTGTGATTCTGTCATATGTATAAACATATTTATATTAATTGTAACTATTTAATAAAAAAATAACTAAAATAACTGGGTTTTTTTGTTGATCTATTTAGGAATTGACTTAAAAAATTTTCTTATATTACTTGTGACGACAATGTTTTTGTGATGTTTATTGTATGTACAAAGATGTATGTACTATATATAATGTTTATACATGCCATACATTTTTCCCTATTTCTTTGTGGGAAGGAATACAATTTTTTTACTCCCTTTTGATAAGTGAAAATAAATGTTTTAGAGTTAAAATCGTGAAAAGAAACGATTTATTTCATCATTTTATGTCAAAAGTAATATTTGTTGTTAAGAATAATCTAAAACTACTTAGTAAAAAACTGAAAATTTTATAGAAATCTAAATTATCTATATTTATCACTTTTTAAAAAATTAACCCCTTAACTGATGAGGAAAATTTACAAAATTCACCCCCCTCCCCGTGCCACCTTTTTTTCCACAGGCGCGTGTTGTGAACCGGTTTATTGGGGGGAAAGGAAAGGCATGTTTTTTCAAATAAAAACTGTTTACTTTTACTTTAAAAAAAGAGAAAAGGAAAGAATAAAATGAAAATGTAAGATTCAATGTCTGGAGTTTCAATATGATAAAAAATAAAATATATCTTATCTATTTTGTGATATCCTGAAACATGACTGAACACATAAACCAGAATCACATTCAGAGCATTTGTACAAAAAATTAAAAAAGCTCCTACTACACAAGATAAGCAAAAATAACAGCAAATAAAGAATAGAAAAGAACACAAAAACAAAAAAAAAACATAAAAAATTTGCTTAGCTATTAATTTTATCGTTCCTGGAATATACCCTTTCAAATTCCTTCCCCAACCCTTCTCTGAAATAAGCAAATTCTTTAGATAGTCAATGTCATTTTATTGTATTCCAAATCCGTGGGACTAGTTTTAAACAGAACAGCTTAATACAAAAAAATCCTTCTCTGAAGGTCCGGGGCACTAAACCAAAACGCTCAGCAGAACATGCATACAGCAGAACTCGGCATAAATTGTTAAAAACACCTTCGAACACAGTGTTCTTATAACATATATTTTTGCTGCATTTTATTTGTATAATAATCATTGTAAAATAATACGTTTTGACAAAGACGCAATGTATTAAATAAAAATACAATAGAATTCTTCTCTCAATGTAAAGTACAAAAACGACTCATTCATCAAGAAATCTCCGGAACTACAAGACCAGAGATGGACAACCGACATCTCTCCACCAACCGCGGCACGTGTGCCGCAGTGTGGCATGGCTGAGTTGTTAAAGTGGCACGCGAAGACTTATTGAAAAATTTAAAAAATTGAAAAGATAATAATAATTTATTTATTTTACTGTCTTATTGAAAGGTGGTTGTCTCGAACAGAACAAAACATTAAAATTTATTTTGAATACACTTAATTAAATTACAATAGGAAATTGTATAATGTGGACAACACTCCTTCATTGTTGTATGCGTGAAATTCTAGAATTGGAGGGAGCGTGTTTTAAAATATCTCGAAGAAAACAATGAACTGTCCAGTGAGTGCTTACTTCTCAAGAATGGAAATAAGCTTTAAGAGTTACCTTTTTTTACCAATACTGTAATACATTGAATTAATTTAAATTTAAGATTACGAATTAAAGATTGTTCTTTTCCAATCCTGATTGATATTAAATCTTCTTTTGTTAACACTTTTGCTTTTTTTGTATCGAATTTGGAGAAAAAAAGAGAAACTGATCCACCTAAGACAACCCGATTTTCTTAGCATCTTCGAGAACTAATCCTAATGTAAAAAATCTACAAATAGAATACTCAATAAAAAGTTCTACAAATAGAATACTCAATAAAAAATTCTACAAATTGCAAAACCACATTAAGAAAGTACTGACTGTTTAGTAATTATTTAGAAATAAATTTTTCTGGTTATTCATTTTTATTTAATACATTACCTAACCGATTGAAACAAAAAATGAACAATAAAATTTAAGTTCGTATTTCTATCTTATTTATTATATTATTTTTAAATTTCCACTACTTAGAATTGCATAAAAAATGTGCTATTAGCGCAAAAATTCCATAATAAGCCTATAAGTAAAATTTTTTCATCTTTTCATATTCTTTTGTTTGTTGGAAAAGTTTGAAGTGTCACGCAAAATTTTTATTTATGACATTGTGGCACTCTTCTCAAAAAAGTTGGCCATCTCTGTACTAGACAAACAGACTTGAAAATTTCCACACATTTCTTTCGTTGAGTAGAAATCCCTAGAAGCAGTTTTAGCAGATATCGACTCCCAAGGCTTATTACGAAGAATATGGGGGTGTTATAGAAAAAAACATTATAAACACCTTTTATTTGCTTCACCTATATGTAACGGAATCTTTGAAGTCGATTTTTACCCACATAAAAAGGTCGGATTAATTCGGAATTTTCCACACTTTTCATAGACCGATGACAATACAATAATTTAATAACTTTCTTCCAATGTCCTGAGCAGGATCATCAAAATCAACGATCTCCTATTTCCAGATTTGGGTGACTGATTCCAGATTCCATTTCCAGATTTGGCAACTAAATGATTAAGTTACAACCCTAAAGCGAAAACGCTCATGGTTAATACAAATACAAATTCGAGTGTTTTTTCTATTTTTGTGGAAAAAAAGGACGCACCAGCAGTTACTTACCATAAACTAAGCAATTGCTCAGTTTTTCTAAAAATGTAAATTTAAAAAAAAGACTCGATCATATGGGGGGGGGGAAAGTAATGTATGTTTTAATTGCTTGAAACCCAGACATCAAGTCTATTTTTCTAAATTCACTTGTCGGATCTGTGAAATCAAACTTCGTTCATTGCTTCATTTTACCAAAACAGCTCAGAATTGATTCACAGGTCTCACCGGATTAAATAATTTCTCGCTAACTCTTTGATTCAAAACGTGTACTTTTATGTCTAATGCGGCTACAAGGTTCAGGAAGAATATTGAGCTCTTTTTAATGGATAATATCATTGAGTTCCGCATTAAATATTTCAAAATTAGCTCTTTCAGATTTCCTTTAGTTGGCTGATCCTATACTTTGCAAACCTGGCCATATCAACGCATTGATAAGATACCAATAGTTATTCCCCATGCTACAAAAATGACTCATTTAAGATTAATTCATAAATGAATAAATGATAGTTTAAATTTTTTTTTTAAAAAAAAAACTCTTTTATTGTAGATCGAACTAAAAAAATGAAAAAAAATTATAGTTTAACAAATAAAAAACACACGCTTTTATAGTTAAAGAAACTAAAAAGTAAAAAAAAAATCTTAATATAAGAATAAAATGATTATCAAGAAAATTAATGTCATTGTGGTAAAAGCTTGGGGTGCTTTGTACTACATTTTTACACTAAACCTGCATTCCGTAATGGAACTAGTAAGAAATTATTACGATTCATATCGAGCACCCTGTGTTTTTACCACAATGCCATTAATTTTCTCGTTAATTATTTATATTAAGAATTATTTTTACTTTTTAGTTCAATTAACTATAAAAGCGTGTTTTTTAGTTTTTTTAATCTATAATTTTTGAGCAATACGCCTGAAATTTCATTAGTATGTTTTCATTTGGCGAATAGAGATCAATAAAGTGTTTTTTTGTGGAAATGGATTCCGGGGAAGGGAGAGAGTTTATGGGACAATTTAAGATATAAATATACTTCCATTTTATAATTTAATATTCCTGTTCTTTTTAAACCAAGAAGAAATTGTTCTAAGAATGTTTTTCAAAATATTCGAAATCCGAATGGTAGGAGTAAGATATCAGTAACTTAAAATTAATATATAATTTCGCAATATCATGTAATACCTAGGACACTGGTTGGGTAATGGCTAATATATGATATTTTTTATCGTATTTTATCCAATCATATTTTTATTTTATTGTATTTTTAGCTAAACATTCTAAATTAAAACGCATGTATTAATAAATAAAAGGCATTTAAAATTTTAGACTTTGTCATCTACTCATTCCTTGGAGTTAGATGTTTAAAAGAATTCTAATTTTTAATTATATCACGAATTGCATATCTACATATTAAAGATATAGTATTTCGGAGAGAGGTTGACGTACCATCTTCGTCACTTGACCGAGAATGGTACGAGATTTTAAATTAAGAATTCCAGCGCCAATAGACCTCAGTTCCTTTTGTTGTCTAACGTTGATAAAAAATCAATCAATCAATGTGAGCATATTAAATGTATTTAGGTATGAAAGCAAAACAATAGAAAGGATTCTAAAATTACATTGAATTAAAAAATAAAGTATATTAAAAATTCATAAGAATTAGGATGTTAGAATAAAAATTATAAATTTCGTCAATAAATTCGTAAATCCACCATTTATGATAAGAATCAAAGCTAGTAATGTTTAAGAATTCCAACTATGTCATATTTACAGTCTGTTTTCAACTTTGTCTTCCAAAGATATGGAACTTTATAGGTGTTAATATTATCTGTCTTGCAGTCTGTTTCTTATCAGATGGAACTTAAGGCATCCGACTACTTCAGGCAACTTTTTTTTCTTAAAAAAAAGGAGATATGGGAATTTTTTTTTGTGGTACTTAGAGATTTATTTAGTTAATTTTAAGAAAAAAAGATGTTAAAATTAAGAAGAGAAAAAAGATTGTTATTACTAAAATAGGAAGAAATTGCTAAAAATTTACAAAAAATTAATGAACGGGCCCCATTATGTACAAAAAGCTTATGAACAAATTCCCAATTTTTCAATTTTAATGTCATACTTAGCTATTCCTTTTTGAAATAGCCTTCAGGATATGAGATATATTAATTTTTACAAAATCTAAAGCACTTTATCTTAGTTATAATATAAAATTTCTTACAAAAACAGTGATTATTTTCACAAAAGGTGCTATAAATTTTGTAATTAAACTGTAATTGTTGAATCTGAAGTTTGAAATATTTTTACTATTATACAGAACATACACAAACGATTCCAGTTAGTTATTTTCAAGCCCTTAGACCAGGGGGGTCGAACTCGAGACCCTCGGGCCACATGCGGCCCACAGCGAGCATTTTTGTGGCCCATTCAATATATTTCCTCCTAGGAATATGTAATAGAATATCAAAAATTATCCTGAAATAGGATTAGAGAAGATATGTCAAGTGTCTCTCTAGACGAACATATTAAATTCTTCTACTTCTTTCATATATGTTTGTTATTATGTATTATTCGAAACAAATCTATGTTTCTACGAGTTTTGATTTACTTTCCGGTCGACCTTAAGCTAAGCCTTGTTTATTTGGCCCAAATCAACCTTTTAGTTTGACACCCTTGCTCTAGACCTAGACCAATGATTCCCAAAGTGGTCTATATGGACCCCCAAGGGTCTATGACGACCTGCAAGGGCTCCACTTCAGCGAATAAATAATTTAGGGGCCCATGAGATGTAAATGGGGGTCTATGATGACCTAAACCAGATAGTGAATTTTTTTTAAAAAAATAAAGTTTTATCAAATATAAACCAGATTTACCTAATTAACAGCTTTATTTAATAAATTTACTGGGGTTAGTTTGCAGTTACTATGAAACAGCATAAATTTTATTAAAAAAAGGACCATCACATTTCTGTTTTTCTTACCAAAATCAAGCTAAAGAAATATAAAACTCGGCTTCGCGAATTTTAACAGTTTCTCGATGCCCTTTACCCAGATTTTGTAACTAGGTTTGAGAATGCTTTGTGTGATTTTGGTAATATCTCTGTAGGGGTATTGAATTTACGTTGTCACATTAAAAATGTCTAAATACAAAATAAACTTATTTTTATAGTCCCAACGACGATCTTAAAGTAAAGTTTAAAAACGAATGTCTGCAATTTTGGCTTTAAAAAGATATATCTGTTATTTATCCCGAATTATGGAACACATCAAGAAAGATTTTAATTGCTTTTCCCAGGAAGGAGGAGTTTCTCCGCGCCTGCCAATCTTCAAAATAAAAACAGAAAGAAAGAAAAGAAAGATTGGACACTATATATATACTAACCGAAGAGATTTAGGGTTAAACCTGAAAATATTAAAGCCAAATGTTGAAAATTTGTTATTGAAGCCACCGATTCATCCAACCCATTAAAAACCTTTGTTTGTTGCATAGTTATTTTATGTAACAATTATTTCAAGTAGTAATGAAATTTTAATTAATTCGTATGTGTTTCTTGAGTTTTAAACACTCTACTAAACTACAGTTAGAAACATAAAACTTTTCAAGTAGTGCTATATTACCAGTCAAAAACCATGTAAGGTGATAAATTCGCAAAAATTTAATATTACGTGAGTAGGGGTCCACAGAAAACCAAAACACATGGCAAAAGGTCTATGTGACAAAAATATTGGGAATCTCTGCTCTAGATTGTATTTCTGGGCGTCATTTGAATGGAGAAATTCGGATTCTTTTAGTGTGTCGAAGTTTTATTCAATATTTAAACAATTGGAGACTAATTGACAATAAGGGAATGCATATCTATATATATAAAGGAGAAAAGCGACTGACTGACTGACTAATCACGAAATCTCTGGAACTATTCAACCTACAGACTTGAAATTTGGTAGACATGTTCCTTTGATAGAGTAGACATCAGCTAAGAAATGATTTTCCGAAATTCGAAACGCAAGGGGCGTTACGGGGGGTTAAAAGCTTTAATAATAATTGTTTCCATGTTTAAACTACTTGATGTACAATCTTGAAATTGAGTAAGCGGATTCCTTTCAGAGAGTAGAGATCCGCTACAAAATGAGTTTGCTGAAAATCGACCCCCAAGTGGCGTTGCAGGGGCTTAGGGGGCGTTATAGATAATTATTTCCAATTTTAAACTATTTGACGCACTGTCTTTAAATTTGATACATAGATTCCTTTCGTAGAATAATGATCAGTTACAAAACGGGTTTTGTGAAAACAGACTTCTAAGTGGCGTTGTGGGGGATTAAGGGGCGTAATAGATAAATATATCCGTTTTTAAACTACTTCACCTACCTGCTTGAAAATTGGTAGGTAAGTTTCTTTCCTGGAGTAAATATCCGCTACAAAATGGGTTTTGGGAAAATTGACCCCCAAGGGGTGTTGCGGGGGCGGGGAGTTTAAGGGACATTATAAATTCCTATTTTTAAGTTATTAGACGTACAGTCTTGAAACTTAGTAAACAGATTCCTCTCATAGGGTAGAGATACGCTAAAAATGGGTTTCGTGAAAATTGCTCCCAATTGGCGTTGAGGGGACTTAATGGGCGTTATAGATAATTATTTCCATTTTTAAACTATTAGACGCACAGTCTTTATATTTGATAAAGAGATTTCTTTCATAGAGTAGATATCAACTATAAGAAGGTTTTGTGAAAACAGACCTCTTTAAGTGGCGTTGCAGGGGAATAAGTGGCGTAAGAGATAAATATTTTCGTTTTTAAACTATTTGACCTACCTGCTTGAAAATTGCTAGGAATGTTTCTTTCATGGAGTAAATATCCGCTACAAAACGGGTTTGGAGAAAATTGACCCCCAAGGGGTGTTGCGGGGGGTTAAGGGCAGATATAAATAATTATTTCTTTTTTTAAACTATTAGACTCACAGTCTTGAAATTTGGTTAGCAGATTCCTCTCATAGGATAGAAATACACTGCAAAATGTGTTTTGTGAAAATCGATCCCTAGGTGGTGTTGCGGGGGTTCAAGGGGCGTTATTGATAATTTTTTTGCATTTTTAATTAATTGGACGCACAGTCTTCAAATTTTGCTAAGCAGATTCCTTTCATACAGTGCAATTCCCCTACAAAATGGGTTTTGTGAAAACAGACCCAGAAGTGGCGTTGCGAGGGCACAAGTGGCGTTATAGACATTTATCCCCATTTTTAAACTGTTCGACGTACAGTTTTGAAATTTGATAAGCAGATTCCTTTCGCAAAGTAGAGAACCGCTACAAAATGGGTTTCGCGAATATCAACTACCAAGTTTAATTTCGGGAGATTAAGAGGCGTAATCGATAAATATTTCCATTTTTAAACTACTTGATTATCCTGCTTGAAAATTGGTAGGCATGTTCCTTTCATGAAATAGAGTTCCACTAACAAAGAGTAAAATGAAAATTGATCCCTAAATATGTTTGCGAGGGGTCAAGAGGAGTTACAGAAAAAAATTCCTGTTTTTAATTGTTAGACCCATATACTTGAAATTTGTTAAGCATGTTTCTTTTGTTGAATAGGGATCCACTAAGAATAAATTTTAAGCAAATAAAGAGTTCTGGTGGGTTGCAGGGGGTTACTGGGACATATTGACAAAAAAATTACTTTTTTCGAGCTACAAGGACTATAATAATGAAATTTGGTTTGCATTTTTCTTTTGTTGAATTGAAATCCGCTAAGAGCGGTAATTTTGGAAAACAGCTCTCAACGGGATTACGGGGATATTTATAGTAAAACTTTTGCTTTTTTCTGTTAGATTTAGACTTGAAATTTGGCATGCATGTTCAATTTACGGAGTAGAGATCCACCGAAAATTGGTTTTGCGTGAATCCACTTGGTTTTTGAGTTACGAAAGTGCAAACATCATTCTATGCTTCAATTTTAGAGATTTTTAGAAAATACAAATTAGATGAGTTCTGCCCTTTTTTTTATCAACAGGTGACAGTTACAGGTATAAGTATATTTTTCAATTCAATCGCGTTCTTAATGCTAGGACTTAGATATCAATAATTTATACATATATATAAGCAGTAAAAATTTATAAAACATCATGAAATACCCAGCGAAGCGGGCGGGTAACAGCTAGTTATTGATAATCATAGAATTCTGTCCGGTTTTTCCGGGATTAATCTGCAGAGGATTCTGTACCATGTGAATTTGAAATATAATGGCATTGCTAATGACCTTGCAAAGTGTGGTAATTCGAAGACTCAGTTTAATGAGGAATCTCTGACGTACATTGAACTATACTTGGAATTTGGAGCATGGAACATCTCCTGGAAACAATCGTCACCACATCCATGGTATCTTTGTCAGTGCCCTGGATCATCAATCAGTTTTTAAGGTAACAGGAGATACCAAACTACTTTTGCTCCAATGTCTAGGGGGCATTTAAAGTCCCACAGATTCTCCCATGGTGCCAAGACTTTTCCAATTTGAGCCAAGTGTAATGATGCAGAGGTTACACAGCAACATTTGTGAGTGCGACCTACTTGAAGTCGCTAGTACTAGTCGCTTGCCTACCTAAGGGTGTGTGGGGGTGGGCAAAGCATCACCAGAAACTTCCATAATATTTTTTTTGTTTTATTACTGTTCAAAAACACCAATCAACCACAAGTGAAACTACAAGAGGAGACCCTAGGAGTGATATATAAAGATATAAAGAGAGCAATTTATTCTAAGAAAACAAGCGCAAGTGATCTGTTTAATTTAATCTAATGCAATCTATCTTAGATTCTTAAACCTTAATTTACTAATTTATTATAGTAGCAAACTCTTTCCTTAACTCACGATGTGATAATGAAATAAATCTCCCTTATGTATCACCGCAACAGTTCCCCAGATCCTTCTATCTTACATCTACAAACCCTTTTTTTTGTCTTTATATAGTCAAACTAATTTACATATTAAGGTTTCTTCTTGAGGGATGGCAGTGAATTAAAGCAAAAACTAGCCTCAAAGTTTCCCCAAGAGGATTAATCATAAGGTCGCGTATAGGTCCGTCACACATTTACTCGATTGCGATGACTTGGCACGAGAGGACATTTTGAAGATGTCTATTTTGGTTTTAGATCTTTTAAGACGATATGGTACCCTAAAAATCATTAAACTGTCGAAACATTTTATATTGGCTAATTTGATACCTCAAATCTTTATAAACATGACTGCAAAATTTCAAAAAGCAGTACCTGCATTTTTTTTTCAAGTTATGGTGCAATATTTGATCCTGGACAGCGACTACCACACCCACATTTCAGATTATCTGCTAGAAAAGAGCTTGATAAAAAATGAATTAATTATTTTTCTAATGCGCATCAATGAGATTGACATTATAGATGCAGTAATAAATCATTTCCAAGAAAGAATTGTGCAACTCATGCAAAAATTCTAGTTTGTGTATTGTTTATTGGAAGAGCAAATGGTTTTGGTGAAGATTTAAAATTTGTGTGTGCTTTTTATGATATTATTATGAATGAAATTAAAACTTCAAAACGGATTCTCACAAAGCACACAAATACTAAACCTCATTTTGATAACTCAGAAAATTAAAAATCTAATTCGCAAGAATAGAAAAACGCTCCCATTTTTATATGTTTGTTTTTGGTGATATGTGTATCCCATGTGTGGGAAACTTAAAACTTTTATTATTAAAATATTGTAAGATATTTATTTAAACAAATGCACATGTGCAGTTCTTAGATTTTGATATATTTTACCTATAAATTGCTAGTTGATTTTGCTTTCATTCGTGTACAATATTTAACATGGGAAGGCTTTTAAAATCATGAAAATAAAAAATAAAGCATAAACATCTTTTGTTCATTTTGTGCATTAGTTCTGAACATGGAATTAGCTGCGAAGTGTGTGAATTTATTTTTTTATAATTATTAAGATAAAGTTTTTTGAAATATTGATCTTTCATTCGTTTTTTTTCTATATATTCATTATGGCAGTATACTGTTTTATTGTTCTACATTTGTGCAATTTCTTATGGTAAGCAGTTTTAAATAAGCTAATTAACATTTCATAAAAGTTTCAGACTATTTGATGAATATTATATTATAGTATTCATGAAATGAAAACTTCAAACTCATATTTCTCCAAGTTGAGAATTTTTGTACATACACTATTATTGAAAACCCTAAGTCTTTTTTGATAATTGAAGTATGGATTTGAAAATTTTTAGTCATGTTTTGAAATGTATATTTTATAAAATTGTGCATGGAATTAGCTCAAACATGTTTAGTACTTTTTATAAAAACTTTCAAAATCAAAATTGTTTTGAGATTTTTTAGAAGTTTAACTATAAAAAAAATTAATAAAAAATTGAAGAGCAGCAGCAGAAAAAACCCCATGTACAGTTTATGTAGTATATTATAAGGTACTTGGAAAAAAATTTTGAAAGAAAGGAGACATGTTTAAAAAAGTCTTAGGAATTTAAAAAATGTTTAAAAAACTCAAAAAATTTAAATTTTACAAACATTTTGCAACAAATTAAAAATTTTTTTGTATGGAATTATTTTTCAATAATAACCTTTATAAAATACAATTAAGACCAAATATCAAATATTAAAAATAAAAAAAATATTGTGAAGATGGTACCACATCGCCTTAAGGGCGTACAATCTCATGAATCTGGTCTGATTCAGACCAGAAGGATAAGAAAGAAGGGGCCTTTTCAGCAATCGCTGTCCCTGTTTTTTGAGCATGTTCTAAAAAAAAACATTTCGAGTAAAACGCATTTTAATGTTTGACATCTTGCTAAAAGTTTTGGTATCTGCTTTTACTAAAACACTCATAGTTTTTGTTCTAGAGAAAGGAAAACAAAAAAGAAAATCTTGATATTTTTGCGAAGATAATACGATGATATATGAAATAAAATCATAAAAAAAATTGTCAATTTTTAAAAAAGTTCATGATTTTAGGGTAGTCAGATACCTTTAATAGAGTCGGTATTGTTAAAAACAATAAAATATGACACATTTCAGCAATTATTGCGTTCTGTTTTCATCATATTTAAGATGTACAGAAAAATATTCAGTCATTCATTCACAGCCATATTCAAAGTCAGAGATTTTTTCATAAGTATTCACTAAATACTATTTAAGCCTTGGTCAAGAGACAAAGGCGCTACCAGATCTGGACCCACAATCGCCAAATTTCCTTACCACGCCAATGTGAGTGCATAGAGATATGACAAATTTAGCCTGTATTCGATCTGTGCAAAGTGGTGTCATGGTCACATTGACACGTCTGATGCGTCTTAAGTTAAATGGTTATTCACTACGGCTCATACATACTCGTTGCTGTCTATTTTGGAAGAAAAAAAACATTAGTTCTTAAGAGATTGTATATGAAACTCATTTCCTTTCTCTCGAGTACCAAAATATGCAACACTGGACTATATATATACTGCATAATAAGGAAAAATACTTTACATTATTTTCAAATACATTAATAGTGTCATCAAATTTTCTATCCGTACACATAATAACTGTACTCAATCAAAATTGTAAAATTTAAGTAAAAGTTGGTATCCAACTATTAAAGTATATTGCTGACAGAATTTAAGAAAAATTGTCAATCAATTTGAACATAAATTTTAAAATATGTGAACACTTTTTTTCCTTATTTATAATACATTTTTCATTTTTCGATTGCTTATCAGTTCTTCCATGGATTTCAATATTTTTTACGAGTACCAAAATATAATTCTTAAAATAATTGTTCATTTCATCCAAATAAGCTACAATTTAATTTAATTAGTTCAAAAAAGTCTAATTATTAACACATTTATAATTTTTTCTCTGATTTGTATGTATATATATAAACTTTGCTTGAATTGCGACATTTTACATAATTATTTCTTTTTTTCTCTGAGAACAATACATTTGTTTATCGTCTTACTTTCTCCACATAAATAGCATCTTAAAATCTGTCGGCGAATAGTTTAATTAAAAAATAAATTACTAGACTTTCCGTAACTTTATTATTAAAATCTGTTATTTAGATTACAAATTTTTTGTGTTGTACCTAAATTCTGAAAAAACAAATAATGTAAGAACTTTTCCCTGTTCAAAAAAAAAAAAAAAAAAAAAAAAAAAACACCCACACACAGATGGAAAAAGTTTTCATAAAAAAATTCATTTAGCATTCGTTTCTTTTTATAAATAACACAGTTTTCAGAAATTTACATTTTAATTAAATGGAGCTTCTAAGCTGAAATGGTAATAAAAATTATAAGCACTTTGACATTTGTATATTTCATTAAACTTTGGATACTTATAGAAAATTTATTATTTCTAGCAACTCAAATATTTATGTATAATTCAAAGGTAAATGTTATGATCAATAAAAACTCAAATATCCTTAATATTTCAAAAGTTGCTCTAATTTCCTTCCCCTCCCATAAGATACATTATTTTAATGAGTTTTGATAGTAATTGGTATGGAAATCTTACTAACCCTTTCATAATCGATTTCTGCGAACCCTCGTATTTCGAACTTTAATATAAATCAGCATTTCTCAAATTGGGGTACGCCTTCCTGAAACGGGGGGGGGGGTGAGCATATTGAAATGTAAAAAAAAAAACAATTATTTAAAAAAATTATTAATTTTTTGAAGTTCGCAAGCAAAATACATTCTCACAAAATGAAATATAAAATGCATAGTTGCACTAATATAATATGCTTATAAATGTATCACAGTACTGCACAATGTATTTTATAATTAATTTAACAACACTAAGTTAAGAAAAAGTTTAATAATTACCAACCCCATGGGCTTGTCATGTATAAAGTTATATTCAAAATTTGTTGCTTACTTTGGTAATTTGAATAGATCATAATTAATCCCTTAACTGCTGATTAAAAGTTACCCGATTCGCTTCCCAATGCCAACGTTTTCTACGCAGCTGCATGTATGAGATGTATTGGGGAAGGGAGGAAAAAGAAAAAAAAACAAGTAAAGCGCCTTCTCTGGAACACACAAGTAAATCCATTATAAACACTGTCAAGGTCCTTTAATTACATTCCAAAGTTTTCGGAACAATTTTGTTGGATAGCAGTGCACAGAGAAAATCGTACTTCTCAAAGACGTCAGGGGCAATTAACGCTTCAACTGAACGAGACGTTTATACACGCCGGTAGCACTTTAAATTCTTAAGTCGTATTGTAACCTTAGCATCGCAATATAGTATTATGGAATTCAAAAAATTATTATTGTATGGAAGGAGCAAGGGATGAAAACTATAATTCTATATTGGGTCGCAAATATTGAAAGTTTGAGAAGCACTGATATAAAGGTCAAAAATTGAAACACAATATCATATTTAATTAATTTAAATTCTACTATTTGGAACGCAGATTGAACATTGAATTTGGCAACCTTTGGATTTAAATTGTTTAAATTGAAATAATATGAGTTATAATTGCATTTATATTATAAACAATAACTGAAAAACTTAAGTTGAGCCTAGAATTACTATATTGAGAAAAATGCTGTTTCGTACATTAAAATTGCAAGGAAAACAGATACGTAACTTTTGTTTATATTGCAAAAAATGACTAAGAAATAAAAAACTGTATTTAGGCTATTGACTACAGAATGATAAAACTCATATACGTTAAGAACAGGAGAATATCATCTAAAATCATCAGAGAAGTGTTAAAGTTATTAAATTGAAGATCGAAAGCCGGAATTTCAAGAAGAAATGTCATTTATTCATTTGGGCACGTGAGAAATAAAGAAATAATAAAAACGAAATAATACAATGACTGGTTGAATAGAGTTTCCTGAGAGTAGTTCATTCATACTTTGAAGTGGTAATCAAAAGTATGCGAGACGTAAAATTCGAGAGAAATTACTTCAACCTATTACATTAATTTAGCTTCAATCTTGCGTTTAAGAAATCTCAGGGGTGTTAATTCTATCCCGTGAGCTTAAAATATAAAACATTTTCACTTAGACATTATTCTTCGAGGTTAAAATTAAATGATTCAATTCTTTTACACATTTTTAAAAAATTAATACGGTTTCAAAGAAGTGTAAAGGGCTTAAAATATAATCTTAATTTTAAAAATTTTAAGCACATGAAAATAAAACCCATTTCTGGAAGAAATATTAAGTAAGTCTTACGTTTCTCATGCTATCTTTTAAAATAGTAACCTTCGATGTTTTAAACTTTATAGAATTAAAAAAGTATCATACTCTTTAAACCCTACCTAATTTTAGTATTTTGTATTATAGTACTTTACACACATATATTTTTATATAAAAAAATTTGAGAAATATGGAAATTTAAAAAAAAAATTATTTTTTTAAGAAATACAAGCAATTCTTTGAGAAATACTATTTATTACTATATTTATATATAAATATTGTAGTGTCTGACTACTTTTGGCGGAATCTTATGGAATTTTGGTTCTATTTAGCGCGTCTTAGGCGGTGGGTTACTGTTTTTTAAGAGATAAGGTGATTGACCCTCGAACGGGACGGTCAGGGAAGAGAGTCCTTCGTTTTAGGAGAGCGGGGAGGTGGAGAAGGGCGTTGGCCTTGCAACGTAACGGACAAAGAAGGAAGGGAATTCCGTTGGTTTTGAGACTGGACTGAAATTGATACTAAGAAAAGATAGTTCTTGGGTTGTGTGTATTGCGCTTGTGTTTCTACTGTATTGAGAAAGAGAGAATTATGTTCTGTTGACACGACGTGCGGTGCGGTGAAGGAAAAAGAAAGTAATAAAGACATTACAAATATACTACAGTGTGTGTAATACTGATATACAGTAATGCGTCGGCTTATGCTACCTCGAATTACGCGAACTCAGAGTTACGTAATTTTTAATTCTCGTCGATTCGTCTTGTTTAGGGACTTTTTTCATCGCCGAAAATCAGGCGAAATCAGTGCTAGTGCCTGAAGAAATTTGTAAGGCGATTGAAGAAGTTGTCAATCTTGCCAGGCAAGCTAATAGTAATGACGTTTAAGGAGTGCTGTATTCCCACAATCAGGAACTGATAGTTGATAAGCTCTTTGAAATGTATGAGCAAGGGTAAGTTTTTGAGGAACGTGTAATTAGACTCAGTTCAAACAGAAGATCGAATGTTGGTTGGGAGTTCGACAAAAGGTTTCAGTTCGATTGAAAACGGGCTATAAATTATAGAAATTATAAATTACAAAGAATGGCTCTTTTTTTCAACAAAACAAGGAATAAAATCTTATTAGCATGCTAAGAAAAAAAGATATTTGAGGCGACAGACTACTTTGCTAAATATAAAGAAACCTTCTACATCAAAATAACTTCGGTTTTTGATTTTGTATTTATGTTACCTAACATATTTTTTTTTATAAAATATTCTTTTTTTTCCCGTCTCAGCCTCAACGAAGAATAATTTATATGTATTTACATGCGAGGTCATACCCTGACTCAAGCGAATTAGACTTAAGCGGTTATCTCTCAATCCCACCTATCACATAAGTTTTGGGGTATTACTGTATTTAACTTCATAAATAAGCATTGTGAGGAATAAGAGCTACTGCTTTAAAAAATATAGCTTAAGATTGCTTAAAAAAATGTTTCTTATTTTCAACAGCTTATAATTTTTTAAAACTATTACCATATTTTAAACACTTATTAGTCTTTTGAAACCTCATTCCTTTTAAAAATTGTGTAAGAGAATCAAATTATTTAATTTAAACCTCAAACAACTATATCTAACTGAAAATTGTTAATATTTTCAGCTCTCGAGACGACATGAACAAACCCTCAGACCTTTAATGGAGAATAATTCATCCCTTACTTATATAACCATTTAGGATGGAAAATATATAAATCCTTTGTAAAATAGCTCTGATTTTATCAACAAAGGTTAATAGAAAAATTAACAAAAATGGCAATTCCATTAGTGTTCCGTATTTAACTAATGCAGAACAAAGGGAATGGAAAATGATAATACACACACACACACATGTTGAGATAATACTTCCAACTGTACACACACATATATAATTTCGTAATTAAGTACTTTAACTGTAGAAGTAAGAAAAAAATGATTGCGATTGGTCTTCTAATTGTTACCTAAGCTTATTGAGGAGTGTTCCTTTTCGATAATTAATTTAATGCAACGCATCGAAAACTGTATTTTCTTCAATTTAGAACTGATTTTACTTTAAAATGATAAATAAATATTTATATTAACTGAACAGCTTATTTTCTGTACACGAGCAAATTTCGAGAACTTAAATATTTCGAAATGTGTTTCATAATTATATCCACCTCTGTAATATATTATGGAAATTAATAGAAAAAATCTCAAAATACGTATATTTTTATTAAACATGCATTGAAACAACTTGATTTGCATTGCTTACAGTAAACTCAAAAGTTTATCACTTTAATAAATGGAATTGACTCGTGAACATTTTCGTGCGATTATTTTTCATAACTTTCGGTAAAGCAGTAATCGGTTGTACGAACTGAATCCAACAAAAGTTGCTCAAGCAAGAATCATGTCGAAGCAAATGGTAGCCTGTTTCTTCGGCATTACCGGTTACATGGTGACAGTCTCATTGAAGCAATGCAGGAGGGTCAATTCTGAAAGGTACACGGCCATTTGTTTGCCTGAAGTCATAGAAGAAATTCGAAAAAGTCAGTTAAAAAGCGAATAATGACAATGCAGGCTGTCACTCACATCGGCTCAAACAAAGGAATTTCTGAAAGGCCAAAACATTCAAGTGAAGTATCATTCGCCGTATAGCCCTGACATGGTGCTCAATGAATTTTTATTTCTGTACCTTAAAAGCAACGTTGATAACGGTTTTCGACTCTCGAATACGCGTTTGACGCATTCAAAATGCATGTATGAGAGTTACCTAAATCGGAGTGGGAAAAGTGCTTCGAAAAATGGTTCGCACACGTATGAAAGTGTATAAATCTTCATAGGAAATATTTTGAAAAACAATCAAACCAATTTCGATCATAGATATTTGTTTTTTATTATTGGCCAGAGATATAAATAGAAGCCTTCATACAACCGATCTGAAATCATCAATGTTTGGTAGCTTTGCCTTCATATAAAAATTTGAATTGAAACAAAAAGTTCAATTTCGTTTTCTTATATACATATAATATAAACCATCCCTTTGATGAAATATTTCCCAATTCATTTACAAATTTGTACTCGCAGTATCAAACGAACAAGAGTACGAGATCATGTTGAATATTTAATAATCCTTTTTCATTGTATACAAGTTAAAAGAATAATTTTATCAAACTGAACGATAGCTTGCTTTAAATAATTCTATTTATCGCCCATCATTCTTGTATCCTAAGTAGTACAGAATTTCATGCGTTCAATTTTAAGCCTTTAAATGTTCTTGAAATCTTTGTGCTCCCTCCATTTGTGCATCTTTCATTAATCATTTCATGTAACTTTTCAAGAAATTAAACATTTAAACAACGCTTCCTTTCTTGTTTTTACTCTTCATCCATGATTAATGAATTCAGTTCATAGGGCGATTAATTAAACGTGGATATTAGAGTGTTTTGGTTTCCAAGTTAGAATGTGTATCTAATATGGTATACATTGTTTTTTTTCTCTTCTTTTTTTAACTAATGATTCTAGTATTACTTTGGGGTATATAATTGATTTTCTTATAAAAAGAAAGCTTCAAGAAATGCCATTATCATGAGTCTGTAATCTTTCTCAAGGTATAGAATCTAAGCTCAGGCTTTTAAATTTAATGAATTTTCCATATCTTTATTTAAATAAAAAGTTCATGTGTTGTGTCTAATTATACACTATTTTGTGTCAGGGTTATAAATGACTATAATAAGAGTACTTGGTTTTTATCATGACCAAACCAGCCGTAATACTCCTTTAATTCTTAAATTTGATTTTAGACCTTTCATTTAAAAAAATATGTAAAAAGTTAAGCGAAGTTACCATGTTTATTACTTTTTCCCCAAGCAATAACTAACTAAACTATTCATCTACATATTAAACGGAAAAAAAACCATAACTATTCTGTACTTATAAGAACAGCCTTTAACATCAAAGTAAATTTTAAAAATAAATTTATTTAATTCTGTGAATGCGCGAATAAAACTAACAGATCTGTTTATAGAAGTCGAGGAATAATTTTTTTAAAATCATTTTTTCACAATTATAGTTGAGTTGAGTTGCTACAACCAGTATTGATTTACTTTTTATTATCTACATTCTTATCAAATAATTATTTAGTAGCACTCCAACTGACTGCCTACACACAATTCGGTGGTGTAATAAAATTGTAGAGTTCCTTTCATACGGCTGATCTGTGTCCTTACGGGGGTCTGAAATCATGTTGGGATCCCCGGTAATGAGAGAGCCTAGCAGCGATTTGAGCCATCTCAACTGGAACTCCCCTTGACCCTCAGAAGAGCAACTAGTATTATAACCACATACATTGAAAAATTTACTGTCACGACCCAAAAAAACCCAAGAGCCTTGGAAAGCCATGGGAAATCTTCGCCACTGGGGGCATTAACCCGAGGCCGTTGCTCACAAATGTTCTCCAAAGCACCGGACATGACTTTCTGGGAGTATACCACTACTGGCTTGGCCTGGCTGCTGACAAGACCTGCAATCTTTAAGGGCATGGTAGGTTAAAAGGCAACTATCTGCTGCAATGCACTAGACTCGATGAACACCTGTTGATGACGTCGTCAGAGGTTGCTGGATGGCTCGGCGTCAAATGGTCAAGAAGCCAAGCATTGTGGATAAGGAAAATGAATTAATCATTCCAATTACAATTTAGCATGCCTTATTCTGCTAATTTGCGTTTCTTGTTTTACATTTTGTAGGTCAGACTGCACTCTCAATCTCGCAGACTGATTAATTAATTTTTTTATTAACATCGCCTTTAGAAGCAATACGAGGCCTATTGGTAACGGGTTCCTTAATTTTGAACCAGAGTTAAGTAAGGAGGATGGCATCAGAGAGTTGATACTTCCTACTCCATACTTTAGCCAACGTAAGAACTTTCAGATTCGACCAGTTTATCGAGCATCAGTCCCCGTTATATCATAATTTTTCTAATAATATGACCAAAACAGAGAAAGCTTCGAACTCGCAACCAGGACAATTTGGCTATCACAATAAGCTTGATCTCACTAAAAGCATGGGCGCAAAATTACTTATAAAACGTCATTCTTTTAATATACTTAATTTCTTGTACTTTTAACTTCTAATTAATGTCGTCTTAGATCATATTATTTCTCATGATGTTTTTGAATAGAATCAAATTTTGAATCCTAGGATTTAATAATGACGTACTTCAATAAATATTTCTTCAATTTTCTTTAAATAATGAAAGAAAGAAGAACAAGAAGAATGTTCGGCAATACTTAACCTAAGCGAAAGATTGGCAGCAAAGGTAAAATTTACTTTCAGTAAAAAAATTGAAAAAAAAAAACTGGCATGTTCTCCACTACAATATTAATTCTATGCTTTTAAAAGGAATGAATGAGTGAGTATTAACGTTACAGTAATTTAGAATAAGTATTATTTATTTACAAACAATACATTTTCTCTCCCAAACATGTAAAAAACTTATTTCTGGAACTTAATCATTTACTTTTAAGACGGTCATGATTCATCTAAGACTATCTTGATTGATGGGCTCGTCCGCTTTAAATGCGTTGAGGCTTAATGTAAAACAAACACATCCGACATGGCGTAGTCTTTAACTGGCTTTTATTTCTAACACTTTTACCCTACCCAGTATGTTCCGCATTTGAGATTCTCTTTTGGCACTTCTTTTGGATAATGAAATCCTTAATGGATAAGTTATCGCCAAATTTGTTTTCTGTACAGATTTTTTTTCGCCCCCAAAAGCTGTTAGCCGCTGAAAAGACAGCTTATAAAAAGGGGTAGAGGCCATTAAAAAGAGTTTAATGCAGCTAAATGAATGCACTATCTATAGAGAGATGAGGAGAGCCTTATCCCAATCTCTATCTATGCAAGCAGCGATTGAGCAAAGTTGGTAAGCATTATTAATTTCTTTTTAATTCTGAGGTCATTACGCTTCATTAATGATTCTAAAAATCGGCAAAGATTAAAAGATAGAGTAGAATTTTTTTTTTAGTTTTTATGAAGAAAACCCGTGATTTATTTATTTTTAAAATCAGTGAGCTGGAAAAGACTTCAAGATCTCGAAAGAAAAATTTGTTAGAATTGGTCATTTTCAACATGATAAGGAGGCAGTACTTTAATTTAACACTCATTTTTTGTGCTAGAATCCATTGCTTTGGAGAGGAGATGACTAACAATTCAGCGAGTATCCATTTCCAAAAGAATTTGCTTAAAGTAAATGTTTTACATTGAATGTTACAAGAAATCCTTTATAGACAAAATAATTTTATGGCAGAATTTGTAATGTAGTTATTTTATAGAGAAAAATGCATTTTTAGTTTTCAAAATTGTTTTTAACGTAGAAAAAAGATATTTTTTTCAGGCTGAAAAGACGCACCAACACTGGATTGTCCAAGAATATATGTAAATGTTATATAAATAAATATAATATTTGCAAGCAACGCCATTCCTTAAACTATAACGGCAATTAAATGGAAACTTGGTGATAAAGCCAAGTAAACAATATTTTTGGCAACCATTTTGGCGACTTGGGGACCATATGGATACTTCTAGAGATTACTGGAGAAATCTACTTATTTCATGATCTACGAAGTTAGCGGATCTTTCTCGAAAGATCCACGTGACCTATAAATTGGAATCACTCGCCAAAAGTGAATTAGTATTTATTTGAACGTTGAAGAGTTAGTCTTGTTTTGATTGATGAAGAGTGGATATAGTCTTGACCGTTGAAGAGACAACCAGCGATTAGTGGTTACTTTGGTTGCTGAGAGCGAATACTTGGTAATGGACGAGCGAACACTTGGTAATAATGTTTAATATATTTGATAGTTGTGTCTTAATTTTCTGTAGATGATGTGAAGGTGTTCTGAGATTTATTGTGTGCATATTGGTACTGTTTCCTGTATTTGAAGGATTGTTTTTCGATAATAAATTTCCTTTGCTCCTGAAAAACTGTCTTACTTTTTGAGACTGAATGCATAAAATACTCGAGCCCCGATCTAAGTAGAAATATTTTTTTATTGTCAATATTATTATAAAAATCTATTTTAAATTTAAAAAAAATTTAAATAAAAAAATAAGCATTTATGAAATATATCTAAATTTTAAAATGTAAGAAATAATGCTATACCACACAAATGTACATTAATAATTTGATATTAAGTGAATGGAAATGTGTGTGTATCCTATTCTCTGACATAATTAGAAGATTATTTGGAGCTAAAAAATAAAATTATATAAAAATTCTAATAAAAATATGTAGAAATTCTCATTCTTGGAGTTTGAAAAAAAAAGACTATTTAAAGTATCCTTTTTATTATGAAAGAATAAAGAAGAAAAATCAGTGCAAAAACTTTTGTTCTCATATTTAAGTAAACATTAACATAGTTCATCTTTAAAATTTTTCTTTAGCACTGCTCGGAAAAGAGTGGGAATTTTTTTTTCCAATGAAGATTTTTAGATCTCTAATAATTCTGAAGAATTTGATAGGGAATAAAAGTTTTTTTTGTAAGTAATTTGCATTGACATCTTATTAGATCAACTATTTGTAATATTCTGGGCTCAAAAAAATTTGTTGACAAAGTCGTTCTAAAATGCCTGTGAATTATAATTTATAAAACACAAAGAGTGCCATTCAATGTATTGCTGTTGAATAAATTATTGCATTGATTATTCTAATTAACATAATAACAATTACATCTTAATTTAAGTACAAAATTGCGCTTTTTTATTTTAGAAATTTAACTGGGATAATAGTGAAAAAAAATCTAAAATTAATTCCCAACTTACGAAAATTGTCAAATCACTTCACTTTCTGTGTATAGCCACAAAAACCATTAATTATTATACCATATATATTTATTGCTATACGTTACTTATAATAAATAACATTCATAAAGACTAAGAGATTCTATTTAAATTAAAAATAAAAGCTTTAAGGAACTACTCCACTAATAAAGGCTGTCACATGCCGTAAATTAATTTTATTGAGGCAATTATGTATTTACAATACATTTCAATAAATTAAAATATTTATATATAATTTATATCCTAATATGATAAGTAGTTCTTTCATTCTCTTTAGAGCAGTGCTTCTCAAACTTTCAATAAATGTGATCCAATCATTATTTTCATCGCCCCCCTTCCATACAATAACAATGCATTATATTCAATACTAATATACTTTGACGTTAGAGCTACAATACGATTTTAATTATAAATCGCACAAATTATCAAGGTAAGTACTAAATTTTGTATAAAATATTATACATGATAATTCCGTGGAGTCACTGGTAATTATCAAACCTTTATTTATGGTATACGACTATCCTAAAATTTGAATTTTGCCAAAATTTGACGAATTATTTTATGATTTTATTTTGTAGGCTATCTTATTAGCTTTAAAAAAATAATACGTTTATTATTTTCCGTTCACTAGAACAAAAACTGCAAGTGTCTTAGTAAAAGCAGATACCATTACTTTAAGCAAGATGTCATACTTTAAAACGCGTTTATTCGATTTTTTTTTTTTTTTTTTGAAAATGCTCAAACGGGTACAGTGATTTCTCAAAAAGTTTTGAAAATAATTAACTGAATTTTTTGTGCATGTTCTGTATAATAGCAGAAATGTTTTAACCTTTATATTAATCAATCACTGCTTTATTACAGAAGTTACAGTCCCTTATGTTAAAATAGTCACTGTTCTTTTAAAGGATTCCATATTATAACTAAGTAAAGTGTTTTAGTTTTTGTAAAAATTAAAATATCTCTTATCATGAGGTCATTTAAAAAATGAATAGCATAGCAACACATCAGAATTGAAAATTTGTTCCTAAGCTTTTAATACAGAATGGGCCCCGTTTATGTTATTTTTTGAAAAAAATTTCCCAACTTTTCCCATTTTAGTAATTATAATTTCTTTTTCTTTTCTAAAATGTAGTATATTTTTTTAAATGTACTGAAACAAATCTAAAAATCACAAAAAATCCTCATATCTCCATTATTATTTTTTTAAAAAAAATAAGTGTTCGCGAGCAGTTGAATACCTTAACTTCACTATTTTAAATTTAATCAAGACAAATGCATTCCGAGTACTGATACATTGGTCAGTGTATTATATCAGTGTAAATGTATGTTTTATTTCTTGTTATGTCAGGATGTATTTTTTGTTTTGTTTCCTTTCAGAAAATTAATAATTTTTTTAAGAATAATCATTTATTTTCGATTGCCCGATATGCTTGCATCCCCCCTCCTAGGGTTATTACATCCCTCTAAAAGGGTGCACCCAACCTTTTGAGAAATGCTGACTTAGAATAAAAGAAATCAGATTTCCTCTTTAATTTAACACACTGTTGAAATCGGACTATTTTTTTAACAAAATGCAATTGTAGCATTGTGGAGTGAACTTGAAAAGCATAACAAACATTTACATTTTAAACAATGTCTTGTTTTATTGTATTCATTAATTATACAAATAACGCCGTTTGAATGTTTAAATTTCGAGAATGTTAGATCAAATAGTCACAAATTGATGTTCTTCAGTATTCAAGTATTGAATGAAAATCCAAGAAAGAGAGAACTTTTTAAAACATCATATTGTAATAATACAATATTAAAGGTGCTTGAGAATACAAACGTGACAAATAACAGTACCCTAAAGAGAACAGCACAATTTTTCAGAGTGCAAAATAGCAGTTTTAATGGGAAAAACAACAAAGTGACATTAGGTATTAGTGTATTAAATGCTTTTGTTTCAGATTCAAGTTTAATAAAGTATTTGTATCTAAAATACTCCATAGATAGAACAAAAAATATAATAGATAACATAAATCCTATTCTTATACGAATTCGAAATTCCATGAATCTCAATTTTAATATTTTCTTTGTGTTTACTTCAATATAGCTCTTATTTTATAATATCATTCCCTTATTCTTTTATTAGATCACAAAAATAGATGTAAAAATAAAAATTTGAAAATAATCAGAAATTTAAAAAGAGCATGGGGAAAGTAATAGTGAAAACATTTTGCCTACAGGAATGTAAATGTAAGTAATTGGATGAACAATAAACCTATTTTGCAACATTAATGTATCGGAACTGCAGCATTTTTTTTCTATATGCAATTTTTGTTCATCGAAAATCTAGTGTTCCTTTAATATACACAAGCTGTTAAAACTTCTAATAAAATCTGTACTATTAAAGCTTTCACTAAAGCATTTTTGCTGTTAAAGTTAATCTCACTGCTTAAAGAAAAATGCAAATTCCAAATTTAAATTCATATTAAAAAATAAAAATGCCAAATGAAATCACTAAAAATAAGGAAATAGATTTAATACACATTGGGCATTAGCAATTTTCAATCCACTCCATGGTAATTGAAATAATAAAAATACCAGCGAATGAAACAAACTAAAACTCAAGCTTCTGTTTCCGTCTTACTACTGAGCCAATTAATTCCACAATTGAAAGAAAATAGAATTACATTTCATTGTCACAAATACACATTTCCAAAATCTCACAGCAAACAATTAGTAACTGATATTTTTTTCAAATTAGATTTTGAAAGGCAGATAATTGTTGTGGTTCAAAATATCTTGGATTACAATATTACTTTAAAATAGTTATTAGCAGGCACACGAAAATGTAATATAATATGAATATAATTTAATTAAATAGGAATAAAATAGAAGATTACATTACACATATTCCCTTTGGGGAAAATGGAAATTTTAATACCCTATTCCCCATCGAAACACTTAAAAGTTGTCAGATAGAGAAACGTAGATATCGCTGCATATGCGAAATATATTTCAATTATAGATAGGCAGAACTAAGTGTATTGGAAAAAAAATTTTAATCTGTCAATATAGGAAGAATGGATGCATTGTGTTGGAAGTGGCTATGTTTGTTTAGCTTACGATTTTGTTGCGGGGAATTACATATTTATTTTTAACACAGAGAAAATATTTTTGACATACGTAAGCCGGTAACTGTAAAATGCTCTAGTGTCATTGAAATTTCTATATTTTTAATATGGTGACACGTTGTTGAAGCAACCAATCCGAATGTCAAGTGAAAATATTTGTTGTATTAGTGATTTATGTAATGTTGCTTTTAAATAAATAAATAAAAGAACTTTTACTATGCAATTTCAAAATTTTAACGCATTGATGTATTTTCTTGATATATGTCTTATAAAATATTATGACCAAGGAAAGGAAGTTTCTTTTGAACAAGTATTTTAAAGCATGATTTTATTTAGTGGATATCGAGTAATAGTTTGGGAGTTTATTTTTAGAATGAATAAAAAGTATTATTTAAAAGCAAAAGCTGACATTTTTATTTTGCTTGAAACATTACTCGGCATTCTTTTTTTTTTGTTTTACTTTTGCGATACGTTGTATACATGAAAGAGGCAGACAATATATTTTAAGTTATATCTTAAATCCCAAATGAGAATAAGATATTTGCTTTTTTTACATATATTAAGTTAAATCCACTAAAAAAGTCTTTAATGCCCAATGAGTTGACACACGAAGAAAAGGCAGGTCAAATCTTTGATGGCCTTGAAAAATATCTCCTAGTTTTAAGAACTAAAAGTTGGAGAACACTAGCAGGAAGAAGGCTGCCCTGGAAAACGCTTCTTGAGATGGTTTAGTTCCACCCTGGGCTGTCGAACCACCGAGGAACGAAGTAATTAAGTTATATATTTTAGTTTCGAAAACAGAAGAAAAATTAACTTTAAGATGTTTTTAATACTTAAATGTTGCATGAAGTCTGAATTGATATAGAGCAATCTCCATTAAAAATAGGAAAATCTAAGCATATTTTAAATGCTTAAATTATACTGAGCTAGCCTATTGATTCATTTATATCACGTGAAATTATTTTGAAAAAGAATTTTTAAAAACAACAACAACAACTTAAATTGAAAGCAGCCATTGTAAAACATTAGGGATTTCTAATTAAGTGAGAAAGTGCACAACGATCTTTGTCTTCGTGTTCATATAGTTTTGCAGCATAATTAAATTATTTCAATCTTATTGGGTATTTTTCCTCTAAAGTCTTTGGATTTAGAGGGTTGATTTGAAAAAGATTAGACTTGAAAAAAATGAGGAATCGAAGAACATTTCAATTATGACGATGGGAAATTTTATACTACGAAATACTAAATGGGATGTTGGCATACTAGAATTAAAATGGATTTAATTCAACAGTCTCAAAAATGTGGTATTTAATGTTTTTGTTTCATTACATATTATTATTTTTACGTTTCTATAAAACGGAAACGGTAACTTCTTAAAACTCATGGGAATTTTAACAAAAATTAAATTAAAAAACAGTTTTATGTGTACACATAAATTGTTGCTGTGGGTATTATCAGAGAATATGTTCTTTGATTGCAGTTAAAATAATTCCAATACTCCCTAGAGAGAATAAATTATTTACACATCATTGAATGTTATCAGGCATTTTTCTATAGTAAAAAACTGCAAATGTGAACTTTAAAAGGTCGGAAATAAAAATATAGATGTTATGCTTTATATTCGAAATAGAAAATATCTATCAGAAGTTTTAGTAATTAATCCGGAAAACTAGTTTACTTAATATTTTTTTGAAAAATTCAGGAAAGGCTATTAGATGAATAATAAAAATTCATTTTGTATTAAACAAATAGTTACATTCAAATACAATACGAGAGTATCCTTTCAGATGAATACTAATTAGTAATCGTTCTTTATTTCTGAGTCTTAAAATGTATTTGTTTATTTTTAATTTTAGGAGCAAGATAATTTTTTGAGGTTGGAACTACATTTTTTAAAATTGTTAATGCATTCTTTGAAATAATGAAATAGTTTTAAATGTTTGGATTCTGAAAGGAATGGAAACTTTTTATTGCAAAAAAGCACATGAATATCTCACTGTTTCTTAAGAAAACAATATTCTAAATCCACACCGATTTACAATTCATTATGTTGAAAATTGTTGCAACCATCCATTTAAAAAAAATTTTAAAAATAAGGAATAAACAATTAATTAATAAATAGAAGAGAAACGGAAAGCAAAATATGAATTTATGTTGTGTTTTATCTCAACCGTAGTCCTAATAATGCTAAGTAGTTCCATAAGTTTTCACGAAAAAAGCAAAAATCTGTATTTAAAATGAATGCTATTGAAATACTCAAACATTTATATTCTTTTACTCTTTATCTCATGAAATAATGAATAATGAGAAAAAAGATGTTTAATTTAGAGATTTATGGATATACACAATACATTTGTTATTTTGATACAAAAAAAATTAATAAACCACATAAAGTGTACATTAAGTTAATCATTTTTAACCCGGAAGGGTTCGAGTGAGGTACAGAGTCACCTCAGTTTAACGAAATCTTTAATTCTGGGAAAACTGTTTGTTATAAATGACCTCTGCAGTATTCTCCTGTATGACAATCTCCGTGGGAACTAAAATGTATTTGTAGCATATCTTCCTCTTTTCTGGGAGTTGCAAACGTTTTTTTTAAATCTTAAGGTACTTGGGGTGACTGAGTACCTCGCGCGACCACTATCGTTCCAAAATATTTTCAATTAACAAGCTACAGTTTCCCTCGGTGAACGACTCATTGGTTTTGACTTCTGTGCTAGATAACTTATTATGGTTTAAAAAGTAAATTATTAGAATATAAAAATGAAATGGAGCATCTGCGATTTCTATTGGATGACGATGAAACTTCGGAAAAAGAAACTGATCAAGGAAGGGAAGAACCTGCTGAAATAATGCATATTAATCATGATATCGCAAGTAAATTTGGGAAAAGTGATGGACATGAAACGTTTGAGTCGAATTGAAGATTTTCAAACGCTACCTAAAGAACTCCGTCTAAAAAGATATAAAGCCACAAGTGTATTACAAGACACGTTGTCAAAAAGACACAAGTAAGAAAAAAATTCAACATGATGTTTTTCGATCATCAAAGGGCAATAAAACTACAATAACTTGAAGAAAATATGACAGTTTTGTAACCAAATATCGTTCCCGCAAAATTAGTGAAAAAATTCTGTGTGACTTGTGTCCTTTATTAAAGTCACGCCCATATAAAAGCTTTTAGCTCAGTTGAACTGCAGTTTTTCTCGAATTATCAAAGAAAAATTGAAAATCCATAAAAGTAGGTAAGAATAATTTCTCGTAGTTAAATTTTTCACTTAAAGTACGATTTTTATCTTGTACACAATAAAAATAATTTTATGAAAGGGATTCGCGGGTGACTCCGATATTCCGTGCGCGAGTGAATATTAACCTCGAACTTTTCAGCTACATGAGGGCTTTTGGCGACGGACCTCGTAATTTTGAGCCATGGTCAAGTGATGAGAACCATATCTGAGCTGGTATCCCCTCCCTCTCCCACAATCCACTAATGGGAGGACGTTTGAGTTCTGGACAGATTTAACGTGCATCGCGCCACTGCACGGTGGGTCTTCAGCGGTACTTCGCTCGAACTCATGACACGATGGCCCAATTGTCCGATACCTGGACCACTAGTCTACCGCGGCCATATCATTCCGCGAGATCACTAACGTTAGTATCAAGTGCGCAAATTTTCTCGGGTTAAGAAATTGCAGGGGGGGGGGGAATCTTCTAAGAACAAAAAACCAAATTCCTTGACCAATTTTTAATTTTTCAAATCCTTTCAGGCGATTACATTAAACTATTTTTTTTATATATTTTTTTATGTAATATGATAAAATTGCTGATATTGGTGAGATAAGTAGGAATAAATTCTACACAATAATTATTCTTTCCAACTATCGGGGAAAGTGTATTTTGCCTACAATTCAGTAGGACAAGTTATGCTAAATATTAAACGAATATAGAAACTATAATTACAACCTAGTTTGAATTTTTCAAATGTTTAGCTTTTCAGGAAAGCCATGTACCATGCTAATTAATGAGAGAAGATTTAAAAAAAAATATTTGGTAACAAATTGAAATTTCAAATTAATTTCTTTGAATTCTGATGGTTCTTGCAAATAACAAAATTGCAAGCAAACAGGAAAAAAGTGGATTTATATCAATATAATCACATGCTTCACAAACAAGAAAAATCATCCAAGTTATCCTCGCTTTTTACGTAAATAAAACGAAGATATTGATTCAAACAGAAAATTATATGAACTGCATTTATTATTATTTTTTATCTTTGGTAATTTTCGAATAAGAGTTTATTAAAAAAAAGGAAAACATAATTTAACGGTTTGATTCTTAAAAAAGAATATTAAATAATATAAATATATATATATTCAAATTATTTTAACCAAATATCAGTGTTTTTGAAATATTTCAAAAAATGGTAAGGTATTCGTAATAAAAACAATAAAAGCAAAGTTCGAATGCATATTTAAAAAAAATCAATTTGGAAGAGGAAAAAACAAATATCCATCTCCATTAAAAAAGTAATCATTTGGAATTTCTTCCATTTCGAATCTTAATTACGATGTTTTCTATCACTTGCACTAATTACACTTTTTTTTTCCAGAAAGAGTCAATTACTTCAAGCAAAACTCTTTTTTCTAATTGAAAGTCTTTTTTCTCTTTCATTTTATGCAGGATGATAATGTTTTGAAGACAGGTTTCTGAAAGTTCATCTGAAGAAGTATTTCCTTTAATTAATCCTAATTAGTCACTACTTGTTCACGAAATAGAGCTTAACTGGTCACAGATGAGATACTATATAAGAGTCGCAATATGTTTTCCATTAAGAGTTATTTTTAAGTTTAATTCTTTTTGTCTGCAAGTCTTCTTCGGTCAGCTCTGAGATTCTAATCTGTCATGTAGCAACAAAAATGAAGATGGTTATAAGAGTGCGTGAATAGTTTGTGGAAAATTATACATATTTGCAAGTGTTGACTAATACAGTGCTTCTCAAACTTTCAATATTCGGGACCCAATACTTAATCATAATTTTCATTGGGCCCTCTCCATAAAATAATAATGTATTGAATTCATTTATACTATACTTTGATAGAAAGCTACAGTACCGCTTTAACCTCTTGCCACTGGAGTTTTTCAACATCTCGCTGAGTTAAGGCGTTAATTGCCCTGGATGTATATGTACGTCTTTCCAAAGTACGATCTTTCCTTTGCGCTGCTATGAGTAAAATTATTCCAAAGGCTTTAGAATGCAATACAAGGACATTGACAGTGTTTTCCATAGATTAATTTACTTCTGAGGATTTGTTTATTTATTCCTCCCCCCCCCCAATACATCACATAGATATTACATCTACGTGGAAAACGGTGGCATTGGGGAGCAAAGCTTTACTTATATTCGGCAGATAAGTGTTAATTTTTATGTATCATTTTATACATGACAAGCCCATGGTAATTATTAAACTTGTTCTTAACTTAATATTGTTAAATTAATTACCAAAGGCATTGAGCGGTACAGATGCATTTATAAGTGACTATAAGTTATATCAGTGTAAATGCGTATTTTATTTTTTGTTATATCAGAATGAATTTGTTTTTTTTTCTTCCAGTAAATTAATAATTATTTTTAAAAATAATCTTTTGTTTTCGACTTTTCAATATGCTCGCGCCCCCTTGTAGATTTTACACGGCCCCCAAGGCGCACCCACAGTTTGAGAAACTCTGGACTACAAACAATGGGGGCCCATGCATCTGAGAAGATTAATCAACACATTTTTAAGACGCTTTAATAGGTTTTTATGCATTTTTCTATAGGGTGTAATAATTTAAAGAATACTGATTAAAGAAAGCCATAACACCATTATTTTTAAAGGTAGAAAGTCCCTTGTCATACTTCTCTTTGATTGTTTATTTGATAACGTAGAACTAAGAAGCAACATGAGAGCTATTGGTGATGGTACTTGTTATTTTGAGCCACACCCAGGTGACGATAACATGTCCATAATATTCCAACATTATAACTTTCAGCCAAAATAGGTTTTAAGAGCAATTAACCTTCTATTCGGCGGATCATCAATTAGCACCATGGTTTAAGCCCATGACTCTTCGGGTACAACGCACCCCAAGATTTCGCGACCATGGTAGCTCGGGCTACCGTTGCATGTCATATCTTTTCTTACAGACCAATAATTATAAATTCTACAGATCGATTATGAATCTCTTTTAAAAATTATGTAAACTAATTCATATATACATTTGATTACTTTGTGAAATTTACTTCTGTATGCAAGAAGATAAATATTTTCAAAATACTTCGTTTCACTGTAAATTTGAGCATCTTCTTCACGGTAAATGAAGATAAACCTAACTAAGTCAACCTGACCTAACATGGCAACCTAATCAAACCTAACCTGGCAACAAACTGTTCTATGAATTGTTGTCAAGTGCAATTTGTGTAAATTTTCCCGTTTTGTATTCGTATATGTCATTGTATTTATACTGCTTGAACGCGTTAGGATTTTAAAGATTCTTTTGGTAAAACTTGCCCTTCAGGTTGCCCGGTTAATATAAATTCCAACAGGGTCTATCAAATGAACTTGGATGCCATTTTTCAATCGAGGCAATCATGTATTGCTTGAAAATTGTGTGCAAAGCTTTCAAAAGATTGAAATCAAACCAGTATCATTGTTCGCTCCATCGCAGTTTAAATACTTTTGTAGTTGCTTACTGATGTCTTCTCTCTATTTTAGTTCAATTTATTTATATTCAACCAAAATGTTTTTTAGAAGTTTGGTTCCAGTTAAGCACCAAATGTTCCTTCAAAGCAGAAGATTGTTCTGATCATCAAATGTATAATTTAAACATTGAGTTTTCGTTGTTAATTACTACATCAACTTTTTTTTCGTTTTTAACGAAGATAATATCGATGTCTAACTTAAGTGATAAAGATAAAAATGGACACAGATTTCAAGGTATGGCAGAAAGTACTAAAATAAATGCTCTTTGCATAGGAATGAATCGATGCAGGAGGTGCTTTGAAATATAACCTCAAAAATATGTGCATAATAGCTAAAACATCAACAACATTACAAATATTAAGCATTTAATATTTCTTAATAGAATTTTTTTTAAAAGTAAGAGTTGAATTATGGATGCATGTATATGTTTGTGTGGTAAATAGATATAAAACCACAGCAATACAGAGCTGGGAAAATGATAAAGTCAGGAAGAAATCTTCAATGATTTTAGAACTACATGTTAGAAAAAAGTATGTGAATTCAAAGACATTGCAAAAATGACAGTTTAATTTACATTTTTAAGAATTAAATAAAAATATAATTATGTAATGTCTTTTTTTTTAAAATTATTTTATACGTGTATAATGCAGGGAAAAAAATGCTAAAGCTACTTCTGACAAAGCTGCTAATAATAATAAAAAAAACTCTACTCACTCTTAATAATTACTTCAATAATTTTTGAGGTCGTGGAGTTCGAAAGCTTTTTTAAAGTGTCTTGAGATTTGTTTAATACCTAATCTTAATAGTCTTTTTAAACTCATTATTAGCTCACGTTTCATAATTTCTGTAAATTTTAAACACCAAAATGCCCCATATATTTTCCATTTTTTCAGGTCAAGGTTTTTTGATGCCCACTCGAGAATTTATGCATTATAAAACCAAGTTTTGTAAAACTGGAATTATGCATGAATGCATGCTTCTTCTGGAATATACACTCTCTAGTTATATGAGGCACCTCCGAAAATGAATATTGTGCTTGGATAACTTGGCAGCCAGCTTAACTAGTATTTGCTTTCGATTGAACAACTGGCTTCGTTCCACTAACAGCAAAAAAAGATGCAAACTATCATAGATCCTCCACCATATTATGGATTCAAGAACCTGAATGCTTCTCGCCTAATATAATGCCAAAAATTTTATAAGTCCGTCTAGTACGTTAAGATCAAAAACCTTTTTCATCTAAAAAACTAGCATTGTGCCACTTATCTCCCAAAGCAATATGTTTCTTTGTGAACACTAGAAGCTTCATTTTAAATCTTTTAGAGGTTGTTAGTGTTTCATTTTACTAAATAAAATGTATGGACATTTTTATAGAATATTATGCAGAGTGTGGTGGTGCTTGGAGCCTGAAATTTGTCACTACGTAAAAAGTAAGCATTTTACGAGTTTTGCGACCAACAGTTTGACAAGGAGGCAATACACTGGAGGATGGTTAGTACTCTTCAATTATACAACATAATTACCACTATTTTTTAAATATTTGATACAGTCTTGGATATGTTAAATATATTATTTCCGAGAATTAAAGCCCCATTCCTTAAAACTAAGAATCTTATTACACCTAATCAATTGTAATAATGTTTGCATCTTCCCATTTCCTCAAGAATTACAATTTCTCTATATGTGAGGGATTCGTTCAAGCAGGTTCACGGCTTCAAAAATATAACCCGCAGAAAATGAATAAAACAATGCAAGTTAGAAAACTGAGTTTACCTTATAATTTTTGTAAAAACAAAAATAAGTTCTTTTTTAAATAAAGAAAATTGCTGTAATTTTTTTAAAAATTATTTTCTCTACAATGTTTTAATTTGTATAAAACTCATATATATATGCATGAAAATATAATCTAGATTTTCATTTGGTTTTATTATATTTTCAAGCATTGTACACTACCCTCCGCCAAAAAAGCTCCGAATTGTTTTCCAAATCAGTATAAAATGCAATTTTTTTTGCAGAGATAATGTAGGAAGTAAACCTTAAAAGATAATGCTTTGGTCTACCTTGTGTTGCATTTTAAGAAACAACAATGGTAAAGAAAAAAGTACAAAATCGAAAGGCACAGAAAAATAGCTTGTCCTGTAAAATAAGGAAGATCTGCATTCTGTAAAGCAGAGAAAGGGAATTGGATGCATACAAAGTAAATGGGAAACTTCGGGGGGAGGGAATTGTTTTGAAATTTTAAAATACTCGTGTAATCGAGTATTTTTTTAAGTCTCAGGTTTCTTTCCTGTCAGTTCACGGAGAAAAGGAACGGAAAAACGGAAATTTCTTTTTTCAGTGTTATAATGGTCAGTGCTCTTTCAAAATCGGAATGCAAAAAAAAGTTTCTGAGAAAACTTTTTTGTTTAATCTATTAAAAAGAAGTTTTATGAGGCAAGTGTTTTGTTTTTTCTTTGATTTGAACATACAATAAAATAGGTTTAACGTGAAAATGCTTAAGACGAAATATCGGTTAGCACGAAATAATACAACGGTTTTGCCAAATTACTATGTATTTTCATGCATTTTTTTTCTCTAAACGTGAAATGAAAATCACTGACTTATAACTTTGAAATACCCCCGGAATATTCTCTAACACAAGTTAATTCTGTTTACCTAAGCTCTAGATACTTTCACTCTCCACCCCTACGAACTCCAACAAAATGTCTCATCTCCCACCAGTTGGTTTTGGAATTTGGTGACCAGTACATCGCATTGGGTGTTAAAACCCCAGCTCATCGTCCCTTGACGATGATTATCCTTGTCAAAATAATTGTGGTAAGCCTTTCCCCTTGTATTTAAAAAAGTGCTTGTGAGTGAGTGAATTTTTACTCCGCACTGTTCAGATACTCGAGGGCTTTTGGCGACGGATCTCGCAATTCTGAACCATGGTCAAGTAATGAGGATGACACCTGAGCTGCCCCCCCCCCTCTTATAACTACCACACCAACAAAACGATGTTTGAGCTCTCGATAGATTTAACTTGCATCTTTCCCCTACATGGTGGATCTTCAGCGGTACTAGACTCGAACAAATGACACGTCGATGACGAGTCCGTTACCATGACCACTAGGCTACCGCGGCCCTATAAAAGTGCTTGCGGTCAGCAAATGTAAGTAACCCTTGAAGCGAGTAGCTGGCGCTATATCCAGCTCTGAACCAAATAATTAGTTATTATTTTTATAGATTATTAAAGTTTGTTTATTTAAATTGAGTTATTATTTATCTGAATATATTGACATGACAATTTGCGACAAACGCGTAAGATACCGAATTGAGTTCATAGTTGCGAGTAAAAATCAGTAAGTTTGGTTCACGTTTTTATCTATTTTAGAAGAACTTTTTATACACCAGCACAATGGCAAGAAGTTCAGGAGAAAAGTAAACTGTTAATTTGCTTAAAATGTGGCTGTTGATCAAGAACAGAAGACGAAAACGGAAATCTGTAAAGAGTTTGGTATTGCTGAAATTTGTATTAAATTTCATTGCAGTCTTGTGAATGTTTTGTTTATTAAATATGTGCATGTTATGTAATAATATGTGCTATGTAAATAAAATGTAATCTAATAAACTTAATTCTGTTGAATAAAAAGATATATTTTTGTAGCATCCTTTATCATAAAAAATATTTCAGTTCCGAGTTTTGTGTTAGACGATTTTCACTGTATTAATAAATAATATTAATTTTCAATCAAAAAAAGTTGTTCATTTTCCCTCGTAAAGCATTTGTATGAATAAAATACAGCATTAGCCTAAATGATTCATTCATTTTTAAAAGGCTATATTTTACACGTACGCGCATGAAAGATATATGAGAGAAACTGCAAAACCCTCAAGTTTATACACCTTCTACAAACGTTCAATATGTACCCCTTAAGTGACGTGACACACGTCCGGACGAAAATCGAACTAATACCATACATTTTGCAGCAAATCCATTCTATTGTCTGCACTGCAGAACTGATGCATTCTTTGAGCTCAACTAAAGATTACTGTAAAAGGGTATATAAACAAGCTCCTTAGTTCACCCTTATAAGGGTCTTATCACACGTATATATATTTGGAGCAATTTTTTCATTCAAGAAGCCCTTTGGTGCGATTTTTGCCCAGTTGCTGTAGCAACGGTTTTGAGCAACTTTTTCCAAGTAAAATAAAGATTTGTCGAAATTAAAATTGCTCTAAATTCCAGCCAATAGGGTTCTTCGAATTTCTACGTCACGATGAAAATGGTGGTAAAGATAGCAGCCTTGGCTTCGTCAAACGCATCAGAGAAATGGCTTATAATCGTTTAAACAAAATGGAACTCCATTTCTGTTTACGACCGTTAGCAAAATCTCAAGCAGAATAAAAGAAATAATATTGCATGCTCTTTTTCCGAAGTAGAAAAATTGGTGAGTAATTTTTTAAATGTGAAGTAGGGTGCGGCTGACGTAAGAGGGTATCGTTTTCTTTACAGCAGCCATTCACCCTCACAACTACTTGAAAAGGTTGTTCTAAAGAGACTCGAGTTGTTCCGAGCTATGCGTTTGTGATAAGGTCTTAAGAAGAAGCAGGGCGTTAAATCAGGATATCTGAAAGAACAGGGGAACAAAGTAAGGTCATTCTCACCAATACGCTCAACCCAGCGTTGCGGAAATTCATCGTTTAGATATTCACGTACTGGGATATGCCAATGAGGGAGTGAGGGGTTAAACAAACTATGCAAACTTGGTGAGTTTGTGGTTCTTTTCATGTACTTTCATGAACGTTTGTGTAATACTTTTGAAAATATAGCCTTTTGAAAATGAATGAATGAATCATTTATGTAGTCTTGAATAATTTATCTTTAAAAGTATGATCTTGCTTGCATTTTCTTGTACTCAGCGAAAAGCCATAAAAATCAACATTAAGTCGTATGCTTATTTATGCTTTTGTTGTACTGATGTATAACTAATTTTTATTATACAGATTACCAAGCGAAATAATCTTTCTTCACGATTATATAACGTACAGTTTTAAAGAGTGAATTTTACCACACATTTGTAAGAGCGTAGGAGTTTGAGCTCAGTTTGAGTTTGATTCATACATTGAGTTTATTCATGCAATTGCCATACATTTAGTTAGGTTATGCCAAGTATTAATTAACTTATTAGTAACCAAGCATATCATATAAGCAATGGTTAGGCATAAGGTAAAGAAAGGAGAAGGTGAATACTGAATGACAAGAATTAAAGTAGATAATAAAAGAACATCGCTTGGGCATCATCGTGTGCCCTCCATGTTTACTAAAAAAGCTTAAAGGGGAAAGAAAAATTAGTCATAAGATTCGCAATTTTTCAAAGAAAATAGCCCATGAAAAGTCATGATCCTTTTACTCTCTGACAAGCATATAATAAGCCCCTGACAATAATCAAATAATCAACGTGCATAATTTTTATACAACATTTAATATTATTTTCACTTGAAAATTATTGTTAATGAATTGTCTTTTACACAAATTCTTATTTTATGCGTAAACACTAAACTCAGTGGCGCAACAACCTACAGAAGGGATAAGGCCTAACGTGCTCATCTCAATTTTCGTGAACATGACCGCTGAAGAGCATGAGCATATGTTCCGGTGCGTGAGTGTTTAGTTCCCAAGCAAGCTTAGCACTCATTGTATTATCGACCCTCTGAAAGGATGAAATGCTGTATATATGTATAGTATAGATGGTAGCAGAGGTGCTGAGGAAATTTCTAGCAGTGGAGTACACATCCATACTCCTATCGGAGTCATAAAGATCAAAAATCCAAAAAAAAATTTTGTTCACTTTTTAGATTGGAGCTTATTGCTATCAGAAGGGGTTTGCAGTTTGCATATGAAACCGAGGTTCAATTTCCAAACGTTTGGATTCTGACTGTCAGCCGTGCTTCAGTTCAACTTCTATCCATTTGGACATTTACAGGGGACCAGACTAGCATTGATATCCTTAATCTTCGTGATCGGATTTCTTCTAACCATCGTGTTCACTTTCAGTGGGTTCCATCCCTCGAATTGATTGATGGTAATGAGAAAGCCAATTTCCTAGCCAGGACTGCGGCTGAGAAGAGGGTGAGCCCCACTGGGTCTCTTACATTCAGTGAATTATCCTCCTTTAAGAATATTGAACTCAATCATGTTGGAAGAACTCCTCCTAGTCATCCTTGGTCCTTCGGAAAAAATCCAGGAGGTCCATTCATGCTTATGCTTAAGAAATACCAGATTGCCTTCTCACGCTTTGTGATCGGCTATATAAAAGCTCTGATTTTTCGTCAGAGCCAGAAGATATTTCCAGATTGCCACTACTGTTATACCAAGCTGTTCTTCCCTGCCCACTTTTTGACTTGTTTAGGTTTTAAAAAGGACGAGGCCCTTCTGTACCCTCTTCTGTTTTTAGAATTCCTTGGGGTTTTTTTTCTAGTCATGGAGATCATCTAGTATTGTTAGACAATCTGGGAATAGAAGCAACAACAACAAATAAATGAGAAATCTAACTAATTTAATTTAATCAAAATATATGTAGTTAGATATACATTATTAACTATATTATTAGAAATAGATTGAAAAGCAACAACTTTACTTGGAAAAGGTTTTCTTTTTTTGTCGAAGGGTGCCGATAACTCTCTTCCGGAGATTAACGGTTTGTATACTTTTGCTCGTGTAACTCATTTTTCCACAACTTTCAAACATTCGTACTTAGATGCTATCAAAGATCTACATTCATACATAATTCTGGTCAGTGGCGTAATGGAGAACATTAGGGCACCCCTGCAAAGTCAGGTTTTGGGCCCACTAGAATACACGACTCCTCCGCGATGCGGATGTGAACGTTACGCCACTAATTCTGGTACATTTTTCACTCAATAAAACACAAACAAAAAAAAGGTATTAATATGTAGAATACTTCTTTCTGATGTTGTATTATAGAAGTTTTGACTGAAAAATAATGAAAACCGTTGAAAATAACCAAAAATAAAATGCTCATTGGCAAAGCACAGATATAAATCCAATTTTTAATATGGTTATATTCCTTCATGAGATATAGTTTTGCCAGCTTGGTACATATATCTTATCAAGTTGGCGATATTTCATTTTAGCGGAAAATGACTGCAGTTCATCTAGGATTCAACCGTTATCGATAGTAAATTTTTCTTTGTATGTACATAAAAAATTGTAATATTGTGTCAATCACATACACGAAAAATATTTTCATAATCTTCTCGAAAAAGATAGGAAAAGTTTATTTCAAATTAAGCCAATGTCTCGGAAAGGTCCTGTCGCCAGTAATTAAAGAATTCTGAAACGAAATTTCCCCACTGATTTCGCTTCCCCAGAGAAGATTCCAAAACATCATACGATGCAGGAAAAGAAACAGTTTCCAAATGATACACTGTGATCACATATTTTATCCGACATCTGGGTCAGTATACTTATTTCTTATTTCTCTTTTCATCTCTTTCTGCTCTTTTTTTGTGATGATATTTTTCTACGATGTACATATTTCTATAGCGAATATATGATTCAATAAACGACGAAGGAGCATCAGAGATCCATGAAAGAATCCTGGTTGAGGCGATCGATCGTTGTATATACATGATCTTTCGAATTATTACTTACAAAATTAGTTTTGGACAACAAATATATGAAATTTTGGGGAGAACAGCTTAGATAAAACATTTATGATTGAATCTACTGAATTTATCTTGAACGTCATACTTGTTTTTATTGGTATAACACATAAGTGAACAAAATCGATGAAAATATCATTTCCCATCCTCTATCTTTAAACTACTAAATTCCTGTAAAATTTAAAGGAATAATTTACGATAGCATTCCATTTAAATAATAATAAATTCAAACGTATATATTGGTACAATTTTCGTAAGACTATTTTCAATGGAAAACCTTTATAAAAAATTTTAATCGCATTAGTTATGTCTCAAAAATCCATAACTGGAATAAATAGAGTGTAACTTTTAGCTTAATCTTAAAACTGAACTATATACCCATAGATGAAGAGAACAACATCTTTTATGGTAATAAGTTACCCAAATTTTCGTGGCACATCAAATATAAATTATAAATCGTACTAACATTTAGGGTGTAAAAGCATCTTCAATACATATAACAGAACTTGTGAAGGTTTGAAGAATACCTTCAAAAAAGTACTATCCAAACTTCCTCGGGCAGGAATCTTCTGATTCCATGTTGTCGTTCTAGAAAGGCAACTAACCAAGATTGACTCTATCTTCGTGTGCGTGTATGTGTGAACATCGTAAATAATAAGGTGTACACTATAGTACAGTGATCTTAAAACTGTGTTCCACTGAAACCTGGGGTCCCACAAGGCATGCGTATGCATGCAAAATGGATTCGTGTTGTCTATGAAGTTTATGTAGTTACAAGTATCTAAATTTTTCCTATTCATTTAAACTGAAAATTTTATTTTTAAATAATAACTTTTTTGCAACACTTTTTAAAGTTTTATTATAATGTAATAAAAGTATATTAAAAAGGTTTATCTTTATATATATACTTCCTACTAGGTTGTGAATAATGTATTCTTTACTACCTTAGGTTCCACGAGATAATTTTATACTCGTTAGTTAGCACAATGTCTTGCAAAACTAAATAATTTTCTAATAGAAAATGTTCCTTTTTACATTTGTAGAAAACAACACCTATAATGAAGGAAGGAAAGGGAACGACATATCAACAGAGTTGATGTTAAAATCTAAATTTAAGCAAGAACAGATTCTAAATTTTAGGTTGCAAATTCATGCAAAATAGACGGGATTTCTCCCAAAGCTATAAACATTTTAAAGCCCTTCAGAACATTGTGTTTAAGTAAAATATATTTCTCAACGTAAGTCGCTTCAATAACAAAGTATAAAGACAATTAACCTAGTATGTAATGCGATTGCATTTAATCTCAATAGACCTAGACATCTACAGTTAATGCAAAAAATACTAGCATAACCTCAGTTCCTAAATATAATGCGTGTGACACTTGAATCACAAAATTAATATTATTAATAAGTAAATTATACCAAAAAACTAGATTAAAATGTTTTTTTTAATTATGAATGAAATACTCTTTTTTTTAATTGTTTTAACAAAAAGTGCATTTTACATGTTGATTTTTTTAAATAATATTTTGATATATATTCTTCGAAGTATGTGTATGGAATGGGGTTCCGATAGAGCACTTTCTGTTCTAGGGGTTCCACAAAAGCACCTTCAAGCTCTAGGGGTTCTGTGAGTTGAAATCTTGAAGACCTCTGCTATAGTGCACTGTTGTTCCTTTCCGTAGAAGCCATTTTACAACAGGAAAAAAATTGTTTCTATTCTGCTAAATTTTATTGTTCAGGAGGATGTCTTGAAGAGCGTAGAAAAAAAATCTGCATCCTAGTTGTGTGTGTGTGTGGACTTCGATAATATTTATGTATTCAGTCTATTTTTGAAAACGTAGTTCGAATCCAATATTTATCGCTAATCTTTACACGTTACTTCACCCAGTATATGCATGAGGAATGCGATAAAATTACCCGAAAAATTCTCGTCGTAGACACATTGAAGATGTTTTACAAGATAAATGGGGCCCTGCTAGACTTATTAATAGTGTTTTAAACTTTAATTTGTATTATTTCCATTATCTTGATACCCCTCTTCACATGATCACCGTTTGACCTTCAAATCACTTAAAAAGATGAGCTTTTTATATTATGAAAATATCATATTCTTTCCCTTTATACGATCGTTTGTATCAGCATTACTAAATAAAGAGTTGAATAAATTTGAGTTATGCTAAAAAAAAATTCTACGCCAATTAACGGAGCTCTTGTAACGTGATCATATTTTAAAGATAAATGGATTTTTCTCTCATGCCGAATTACACGAAGTTCAATAGCTTTCAACTAAATATTACAGCTGTATTTCAATGTAGCATTTCCAGACTTATTTACTTATAACATGTTCAAACTCATAGTTAAAATGTTGTATGAAGTTTATTTTAGATTAGTTAAAATGTTTCGAAATTCAGGAATTGCGAATTTCATAGGATACTAACTTGTGTTTAGATGCATAACATCGGAATTTATTAAAATCTAAATTCATAACAGTTGTTTTCAGATATGTTATTATACACATAAAAACTTACAATAAAAAATGCGTCTCGAAGACAACCCGCGTCAAGTTTATCTTACAAAATGATATTTTCCGAATTATCCATTAGTTAACAACTATGTTTCCTTATTCATTAACGTGGGATATGTTTTCTGTGTTATTTAATGAAAAATGTATATTTCATTAAAAAATTGTGTTTGTGCTTACGATCTCACGATAGAAGGGAAAACTTCGAATTTATTCTGGGCAAGAGAACCCAATTGTTTGGACGTACTACATTTTCTTTTAGGACATTTTCGCATACGGGCGTTAAGTAGTTCTCTTTTTCGTGCCTATTCATCAATGAATTTAGATATTTCATTCATTTTCTGTAAAGGGCAATGTTTACATAATTATGTATTATTATATGTTTATATATGGTATATACGATTTAAATGTCAATTAGTTAAAATATTAAAAAATTATTTATATTTAAATTAATTATGTAGATTATATTTATATAATATATATGTTTATATAGTACTTACGTATAATCGAAGCAATGCCAGTTTCAAGATAACTCTTCATCCTGATTCCCCGTGAGCCATACGCACTGAATTGGTACTTCCTTTTATATAATGTCATCAATA